>BRDA01065160.1:0-29720 GCA_036984385.1 Crenuchus spilurus
GTGGCTCTAGAACAAGTTCTTTTTGTTTGTTTCCAATAGCAAAAGCCAACATGCTCCTTTAATTTATGTGCAATTAGCTTTTAATTAGAGTTCAGGCTAATCTGAATATAACTATCAATGCTCGTTCAATATAAGCAATTTATTTGCAATTAAAGAACCTATTAAAATATAATTAGTGTTTCTCAAAGAAAAATCAATTGAAGATGGGAAAGAAGAAAAAATACAAACATCCAAACATTTCTACCATAATGTAGATAAAAGAATGTTATTTGTATCCACAAACACACACTCACAGTCTAAACACACACTCAGGATATGTGTATTGTTCTGCATTCGTGTTGGAAAAGCATCCCAATTGTGCTCTATAATGTGTTTATTGACCTGTAACCTATTCCAGCCCAGAGAGCAAAGATCAGTATTGATCCAGAAAAATAAGCTGATAGTGGAAGTATCAAGTAATCTGTTCTGAGGATGATGTTCCCAGTTCTGGGAAAACAGTTATCTAATCCAGGTTGTCAGATATTTCCAGCAGCTCCAGCTGGGTTCTATACTTCTATTTCCTTACATCAAGGACCTTCAGATATGGTCCTGGAGGGCTGGCGTGTTGCACCGTTTGATTATTCTCTGCTCAACTGGTTCAATTATGTTAGTGGGTGTGTCTCACTAAACTGTACCTGACACCAGCATTCCAGGATGGAATTTGAAGATCCCTGCACTAGAACATGGATTTTTTTCCTAGCAAAAACATCAAGGGAATTTTACATGCAAAAATGGCACTATATACTATAAAAGATACACTATGAATACTAATTTGACTCAGTTTTTGATTATGCTGGTGATGACTTCATGTTGGCAGCAGCTTCATGTATAACATGTGGGCTCATTTTGTATGGATGGGTAAGTTCATGCCACCAGGTCTTCATTAGTGGACAGCTACAGCATATGGTGAATTAAATTGATTTGGTTTATTCCATTTTTTCACTACTTTTTGGGCTTTTTGTCCCCATACTTGTGTTTTAAGTAGAGGTTTCATTGCCTAATTGCTAAATCCACTATTGGTCCATAAACAACTTTAAAAACAATCTGTATACTAGGAGATATTAGTCCATAAACAACTTTAATAAATGGGCTGTACACTAGAATAGGAGATATTAGTCCATAAACAACGTTAAACAGTCTGTACACTAGGAGATATTAGTCAATAAACAACATTAATAAAGGGTCTGTAGACTAGAATATGAGACATTAGTCCGTAAACAACCTTAATAAACAGTCTGTACACTAGAATAGGAGATAGTCCATAAACAACATTAATAAACAGTCTGTATGCTAGAATATGAGATATTAGTCCATAGACAGTATTAATAAAGGTTATACACTAGAATAAGAGATATTAGTTATTATTAGTAATTAATAATCTGTAGTAAAGCCTATAAGCTCACTGTCAACAGCTTGTGGGAGACACAAAATCTTAAAAGCAGTGACACTGTTCTACCTCACCCTCTCACCCTTCTACCACAGAAGATTGAGTATCTGGAGAAGCAACATTTGTGGATTGTGAATAGATGAAATATTCATGAAATATTATTCAATTTAATGGGTTATCTCAAACTTTTGATTAGAAAAGTATGCAAAATAGGAATCAAAATATTAGTATACAATGATATCTGCCAATATTAGTGCTTAATACTGGCTAATAAAATTATCAATATCAGTGTATGGAAAAAACAAAATACTACATAAATGCAAATATGGTTAATATTAGAGCTAATAATGAGTTCCTACCCTTCGGCCCATATGAAATCCACACGACACTTTTATGAGCTCTCTTTTACACACACACACACACACACACACCTTAAGGTTTTAATCATGAGCTACAGCTGAGTGACACCTCATCTACTGGAGTCCAATTAGCAGAATAAATCAGGAGACCCTCTCTTGTTCTCTAACTTTGTCTCTATTTCTCTCACTTGTCTTTTCTTCTCTCGTCTTAATTGAATTTTATCTAGATTTCATAAAACATTTAGACAAACCCATTAAAGAGGTGGCAGTTTCTGGCCTTCATGTGTCACACTGTCAGAAGACAAGGTGAAGGTTCCAGCACTGCAGTCAATCTGCTCTTCTGTTTTCTGGACAAAATTATAGATGGAAGTGGAGGCCAGTTGTCTTGTTTTATTAAATGTTCAATAAAGATGGTGTTCATCATGGTTTACAACACCAAATCAGAAAAAGTTTGGACAGTATGGCAACTTCATTTGTTAATAAACATCAATTCCTGCATTTCAGGCCTGCAACGCATTACAAAAATGTCAGGACATTTTAGGACTAGTAATGAGGTTAAAAAAAGAATTAAATAATGATGTAATTTCAAATCTTTATTAAGATACCATACCCGCTTGCAGCACCTCTGAACCAAATTTTTGTTTCTATTTACCCTCTGGATTCTGTGCTCCCACCGGCATAATATTAACAAAATTCTGCAAAAACACTTATATAACTCTTAAAGACTTTATTCTAGAAAGAAAACAAAACATATACAGTGCCCTCAATAATTATTGGCACCCCTAGTTAAAATGTGTTAAAAGCCTTAAAATAAATATTTTTTTTATTGCAGAAGTATAATCTCACTCTGAAAAAGTTTAGAAAAAACCTTCAATGCAAGTAAAAAAAAAAAATAAAGAAAGAAAAAATCCTGACTAAAAAATAATTATTTCCCATAAAATGACATGTTCCACAATTATTGGCACGCTTAACAATTTCTTGAAAATAAATGTATTTGAACCATTTATGTCATTTCTACTGTAGTTTATAAAGTGGATCAAAGTATCTAAGATCCTTTAATTAGTAATTCATCACTTCCTGTTTCCCTGGGGTATAAATATGGCATTACACAAATGCCTATTTCTCTTATTCACTCTTAAACATGGGAAAGACAAGAGAACACACTATTCAAGTAAGGCAGATGTGTGTTGACCTTCATAAATCAGGCAATGGCTACAAGAAAATAGCCACTCACCACTCAGCCACTCACTACAAAGAGCCACATGCACGAAAACCTTTTCTGAGTTACACTCATAAACGTAAATGGGTGGAGTTTGCCAAGCGGTACTGGGATTTTAACTGGGACCATGTGCTTTGGTCAGATGAGACCAAAATAGAGCTTTTTGGTAATTGTAAGCATAACACTATGGATGAGTACACAGATAAACACCTCATGCCCACTGTTAAGTATGGCTGAGAATCAGTGATGCTGTGGGCCTGTTTCTCCTCCACAGGACCTAGGAACATTGTAAGGATACATGGGATCATGAACTCTGTGAAATATCAGGACATTTTGAATCAGAATCTGGTGGCCTCTGCCCAAAAGCTGAAGATGGGTTCAGATCTACTGTGGCCAAATCTACTCAAAAATGGTTCACAAGGCACAAGATCAAGCTCATCTTATGGCCCTCTCAGTCCCCACACCTCAACCCAATAGAAAACCAGTGGGGAGAATGTATAGGAGAAGACCCAGGACTCTGGACAGTTTAGAGAGGTTGTGCAAAGAGGAATTGTCAAAGATCCCTCTTTCTGTATTCTCCCATCTTGTGAAGAGTTATAGGAGAAGATTAAGTGCTGTTTTTCTGTCAAAAGGAGGTTGTACAAAGTACTTACACCAGGGGTGCCAATAATTGTGGCACACATGATTTCATTCAAAAGATTTATTTCTTAATGTTCTTAATGATTTTTCCTCACCAAATAAAGGCACTTGAATTAAAGCTTAGATTTTTCTCTTTTTTGCATTGTTGTCCGATATTATTTTTTAAAAAAGAACTTATTAGAAGGCAAAGAATACTTCTTAACCAGTGGTGCCAATAATTATGGAGAGTGCTGTATATAGCTTGAATCAAAGTATGTTTTTATATTCTTGTGAGAGAAGTTTAAAAAAACAGAGCACATTTTTCACCACGAGTCACATCACTGTGCTTTTTTTTATCCACTCACATGATCTGTCATTCATATAATAATGACATGATAATTCTGGACATTCCATTGGAGGATTAGTGGATGTGGAATGTGTGAAAACTAATAAAAAATAAAAACCACATACAGTTTCTAAAAACTGTAATGACCAGTGTGTAGCCAAACACCTCGGTTTATTCAGTTCTGAGCTCAAAAGTCTTGACTAGAAATGTTTAGAGTGTTTTTTCAGAATATATCAGCACATCTGAAAAAGTCTAAGTTTAGAGCAGATTTAAACAAAATATAGATTTATGACACTTTCACTGTTTTGACACTGTTGAGTTTGTGCTGAACAAAAGTCTGTGTAACACTTTGAGAAAAAATAATTTTAGATGGGTGTAATTTATAAAACGTCAGATCATGTCAGGCTACATCAGAGTGTCTGAAATACCCTCAGACTCCAGACAGTTAACAGCAGGTCTGTGTTTAGAAAATGACCTTTCATGGAGGGCTAGAGAATGACTAAAACAAGCTGTAGCTACAGTCTGATTACAATAAATGGCCAGGGAGTGTAAATCATAGTGCACTTTGGTGGGTTTTATAGTCTCTGGCTGAAGTTCATCCATAATTTTGACCTATATATGAATTTTAATTAAATGAGGAATTTCCTGTACAAATAGACCATAATTTAAGTAAATGTAATTGTATTGATTGAGCTTTCTGGCTTTTTAGATCCTACCCTGTTTTCTGAATGTGCTCTCATAATGAAAGTCCAGTATTTTCCTTTAAGTCCAGTGGATTTACCAGCAAGCCTGTGCTCTGTGTTAAGACTAAGGCACAAGCTTGCTGATTGTTGATGAACAGGAAAGGCAAACCTGTCAATATCCTTTGGGTTAGCTGTCCACCATGCTAGCTTTTAATAATGGACAGGTATTAGGAGCTCAGCCAACATGGCCTTTATTCATTATCGTTCTTTATGCTGAAGAGCAAGGATAGGATCAGATTCTTTGGCTGTTTACACCAATCAATGGATCATAGACATAGCACCTACACACTGAGGCCTTGGAGATATCTCTAATGTATTCATGACCATTTTCCATTGAATTGACCATTGAATGACATACAGTATATGTAGGAAAACTGATTTTTTTATAATATAACAGGGGTTAAATTCCTATTTTTTATCACGTGTAATGTATGAACAATAAAGGTTCCATTTATGTATCCAGTTGGACTAATACAAGTTTCATGCATAATATGGTGACATAAATTACAAGGGTATTAGACATTAGCATCTGCTTTAAATACATGGATATAGTAGAGTGACATTCATCACAGATCAGGTTTGGTATCTGATTTTTGCTTTTGAGTTTTGCACTGGAGATACAAGGCTAATGTTACAAAAAGGATCAACAAATAATGTAACACAATGCAAGCTTACACAAGTACTTGAAAGTTTGTGAACCCTTTAGAATTTTCTATATTTCTGCATAAATATGACCTAAAACATCAACAGATTTTGAAAACACACGACCCTAAACACACAAGTTCTACCAAAGAACGGTTAAAAAACAGTTATCAAAAATGTTTAGTTGCAGTTATTGCTATAAAGGGGGGTCACACCAGATACTGAAAGCAAAGGTTCACATACTTTTGCCTCTCACAAATATGTCATATTGGATCATTTTCTTCCATAAATACATGACCAAGTATAATATTTGTGTCTCATTTGTTTAACTGGGTTCTCTTTATCTACTTTTAGGACTTCTGAAAATCTGATGATGTTTTAGGTCATATTTATGTAGAAATATAGAAAATTCTAAAAGCTTCACAAACTTTGAAGCAACACTGTATATTCCATCAGCTGGCATCATGCTAACTGCATGCCTAACTCATTACTTAAATTGTGTTAAGTTGTTCAGTAATCTCAAATACACATACTTTCTCACACTATATGACAGTTATATTGAAAATGGACAAAATGATACATGGACATACAGTGAGGAAAATAAGTATTTGAACACCCTTCAAATTTGCAAGTTTTCCAACTTAAAAATCATGGAGGGGTCTGAAATTTTCATTTTAGGTGCATGTCCACTGTGAGAAACATAATCTAAAAGAAAAAAATCTGGAAATCACAATGTATGATTTTTTTATAATTTATTTGTGTGTTACTGCTACAAATAAATATTTGAACACCTGTCAATCAGCAAACATTCTGGCCCTCAAAGACCTGTTATTTCGCCTCTAAAAAGTCCACCTCCACTCCACTTATTATTCTAAATTAGAAGCACCTATTTGAAGTCGATAGCTGCATAAAGACACCTGCCCACCCCACAGTAAGACTCCTAACTACTAACATGGCTAAGACCAAAGAGCTGTCCAAAGACACCAGAGACAAGATTGTAAACCTTCTCAAAGCTGAAAAGGGCAACGGGGCAATTGCCAAGCAGCTTGGTGAAAAAAGATCAACTGTTGGAGCAATTATTAGAACATAGAAGAAGCTAAACATGACTCTCAATCTCCCTCAGACTGGGGCTCCATGCAAGATCTCACCTTGTGGTGTATCAATGATCCTAAGAAAGGTGAGGAATCAGCCCAGAACTACACGGGAGGAGCTGGTCAATGACCTGAAGAGAGCTGGCACCAAGGATACTGTGGCTAATACACTAAGACGTCATGGTTTAAAGTCATGCATGGCAAGGACCGTTCCCCTACTTAACTCAGCACATGACCAGGCCCGGGCTCATCATAAGTTTGCCCATGAACATTTGGATGATCCAGAGGACTCATGGGAGAAAGTGCTGTGGTCAGATGAGACCAAAATATAACTTTTTGGTCTTAATTTCACTCACTGTGTTTGGAGGATGAAGAATGATGTACCATCCCAAAAACATCATTCCTACAGTGAAGCATGGAGGTGGAAGCATCATGTTTTGGGGGTGTTTTTCTGCACATGGGACAGGACGACTGTGCTGTATTCAGGAGAGGATGACCGGGGCCATGTATTGCGAGATTTTGGGGAACAACCTGCTTCCCTCAGTCAGAGCATTGAAGATGGGTCATGGCTGGGTCTTCTAACATGACAATGACCCAAGGCACACAGCCAGAATAACCAAGGAGTGGCTCCGTAAGAAGCATATCAAGGTTCTGGAGTGGCCTAGCCAGTCTCCTGACCTAAACCCTCTAGAAAATCTTTGGAGGAAGCTCAAACTCCATGTTTCTCAGCGACAGCCCAGAAACCTGGCTGATCTGGAGAAGATCTGTTTTGAGGAATGGGCCACAATCCCTACTGCAGTGTGTGCAAACCTGGTGAAAAAGTACAGGAGACATTTGACCTCTGTAATTGCAAACGAAGGCTAATATTAACATTGATTTTCACATGTATTCAAATACGTATTTGCAGCAGTAACACGCAAATAAATAATTTAAAAATCATACATTGTGATTTCTGAATTTTTTCTTTTACATTATGTCTCTCACATGCACCTAAGATGACAATTTCAGACCCCTCCATGATTTCTAAGTGGGAGAACTTGCAAATTTGCAGGGTGTTCAAATACTTATTTTCCTCACTGTATATGTCATAGATTAAACAATAGCATAGCCGGCTTGAAACATAAATTTTGCCCACACTTGTGCCCATTTATCTCAATGTAGTCTGAGTATATGTATATACATTTGAACTTGTTTATCATACTATTCCCTTGCATTTTTTAAATGTTGTTATTTCTTTTTATGAAATTCACTTATAATGTTGTTATGTACCCAAAACATATTGTCAGAAAGAGGAGTTGTATGACGCTGCAATAAATTCTTACACTAACCGTGACTTGGCTTGACTGTGTACATGACATAATATGTAGACAATACAGTGACTGACAAAGACTGAGGTACATGAGGAAACATAAACCAAACATGCAACACATGAGATGGGGAACCAGTGCTGTGGAATCACAAGACACAGGTGAGCACAATGATATATGACGCAGCAAGGCGAGGGCGTAGACATGACGTAAATGTTAATTAAAAAGAATGTTGTCATGAAACACACATACGTAATGCATTTTTAAATAGAGATTTTTACATGATCATGTTTATCATTAAACAGGCTGTTTTGGAGGGTGTACAGTGTTGTTCTGCTGTACTTTAGTCTAGAAAGACTATAGAAAGACAAGAAAAGCATTACATTGTAGTAATCTGCTTTTATGAAAAGAAAATGCCATTTGATGCCTTTTCATGGCAGAAACAATGTTCAAAAACATATTTTAGAAGTAACAACCACATCAACATGTTATAAATAGCTGACAGAAATAGCTAATTTGATTGACAGCTTAACTTTTGGGTGCATTTTAAGCTAATTTCCTTTTCAGAGAGTCAAACTGACCCTCATTCACCCCAGAGAGCTTCTAAATGTGTTTTAGAGCCAGATTGTCATATTAAATGTTAAATGGCTTGTCGTATCTGAGTGACCACAGTTCACTAATATTCAGCTATAAGAGAGACAAATTGATTCAACACCACCAATTTCACTCTGAAGGACTTGATGGATCATTGTTAATGGCCTTTATTTCTTACTGTTTCCTTTCAATAAAACATTAAGGCAGTTGGGTTTACCATGTTTTTACCATGGATAATTAATTTATTTTAAACTAGTAGTATACAAGGGGTATACACTAAATATGCCTAGTTCTGACTGATGCCCGTTTGTGTAGCTACACCTTGGATCAACATCTAAAAGTGCAAAAGGATGTATTTTCATTTACTTACTTACAAATTCATTTATTTATGCACAGCTACATTTCTGTAGCATTTTTCTTGACAATTAAAGCACTTTTAGGCAAACATCACATAGTCAACTCAACTATCACTAATGTACAGAATCTACCTGGATGATATGTAGCTGCTAGAACACTCACCAGGCATTAGCTATTAGACAGACAGGTGAGCAGACTAAGCCAGTTTTGATGGGGTGAGAATTATAGCTAGAATTTTTCTGTCTTCAGAGAATCAGCATCTTGGTTTTATCTCTTATTTCAGAATCAGAATCAGGCTTTATTGGCCATGTATGCTTACACATACAAGGAATTTGCTTTTGGTTACAGGCTCGTGGTGCACAGAGGCACAACAACAAGAAGGAAAAAGCTATCACACACACACACACACAAACACACAGTGGTCACATATAAACTATACACAGTGCATATATTATATTACAGTACTGGTTGCATCATTTATGTACAGTAAGGCAAAGTGACAAGGCAGGTAGTGTGTAGTTGTTATGTTTTAAAGTGCAGAAGAAGTAAGAGACCAGGAGATAGGATATAGTGTTTTGTGAATAGTTATGTTAACTGCTCAGGAGTGTGATGGCATGTGGGAAGAAGCTTCTCTGTAGCCTGGTCATCCTGACCCTCATTTGGCTAAGACGCCTGACTGAGGGAAGGTGCTGGAACAGGTGATGTCCTGGGTGTGAGGGATCAGAGATGATTTTCTCTGCACGCTTCCTGGTTCTGGAGCTGTGCAGATCCAGCAGTGTGGGCAGCTTAACGCCAATAGTCCTTTCAGCAGACCTGATGATGTGCTGCAATCTGTGAATTTCCTGTTTGGTGGCTGAGCTGCCCCACTCTGTGATGGATGTGGTGATGACAGATTCAATGATGGCTGTGTAAAAACTGCACCATCAGCTCCTGGGGCAGGTTGAACTTCCTCAGCTGACGCAGGAAGTACATCCTCTGGTTGGCTTGCTTAGGGTTGCCACCTTTCAGATTTTGAAATAAGGGACACCCCTGACCAGGTTGGGGGAGTGTTTGGGGTTGGAGTGTATGTGGGGGGAGGGATTCCATTGCGGGTTGGGTGTGGCTTGAATATTGCACCTATATAATAAAATGTCTTACACTGTCAGAAAAACATTATATAGCAGACTAAAATTGCCTTCGGTAGATGCTATTTTTTTTTAATCGCATGCCTATTTCAGGTGTATCTTAGCAATGCAGACCTCACTTTCATTGGTGACGACTTGCACTAGTGATGGGCTTTTATGGCTTGGTTTATTTAAAAGACCTCTTACACCTCCAAAATCAAAAGACTTTTCTTCTCCTTCTTCTTCTTCTTCTTCTTTTTTTGCTGCTTAGCTTAAGCTAGTAATAAAATAATTTCAATTCAACAGTGAATGAAATTAAATAAATGTAAAAATGTAAAAACAACTGAAATCATTATTTTTTTTCTAAATTATGTATTAATAGAGTTTTGCATTTTACAGAAAGAACAGAACAAAAACAAAAAGAAAAGAATTGTATATACAGTATGTATCTCGCCGCAACATGGTCACATAATTCACTATATCACAAAATGATCAATTAATTAATAAAGGAATAGGGCAAAATAAAGTAAAATAAGTCAATTATGGTTACAATATAGGCAGTAGTATCATGCAAAAAGAAAAATCACATATCCCCCAACACTTTCCATACTGATGACCATGTTTCAGTGAAATTTTGTTGTCTGTTTGGATTTCAAAAGTGAGCCAAAAAAAATTTATGTATGGAAATGTAGAAATAGATCCCTCATATAAATTTACATATATCCTTTTCATGACAAAATGTATTAATTAATTAATTTTTTCTCTGTACAATTACTTGTGTGTAATTATTTATTCAGTTTTCAAACATCCCCTGATGCTCTGACTTGGACACATCATCAGTGTTGTTTCCTGGAGTCACTGGGTGTTTCGGGTCTCACAACAGACACCCTCATCCAGGCGACCCGACCGGGGCAGATCAGACCCCGGCCTGTGTCCAAGTGGCTTTCTACTCCCCCCACCTCTCTCCCCTCTTCAGCCAGAGCCATCTGGACACTCTGCGTTGTTGTTGATGGCTCTCTTCCGATTGGCACCTGTTATGCCTAGTGTGCCATAGGCCTTGCTCAGGGAGTGGCTGGTGAATCCCTGGCTCCCCACCTCCACTGGCATGCATCTGGTCCTCCAGCCATTCCTCCGACAGTCCTCCACCAGCTCCTGGTACTTCTCTCTTTTCCTCTCCTGTGCCTCCTCCATCCTCTCCTCCCATGGAACTGTCAGCTCGAGCATGACCAGTTGCTTTGTAGCCTCAGAGACCAAGATAATGTCTGGTCTCAATTTGGACTGGGTGATGTGTGGTTGTATTTTCAGCTGCCTCTCCAGGTCAACTGTCATCACCCAGTCTCGGGCTGTAGAGAGTAACCCCACCGAGCAGCTCTTTGGTGTTCTCTCTGGCTTCTGTCTTGCCTTCACAAACTGGATGGCCTTGGCTGTAGCTTGGGTATATCGACTGTCCTTAATTCCTTTGCTGATTGCCTCAGCTATGGATTTGAGGACCTGATTGTGCCTCCATCAATAGCGTCCCTCGCTCAGTGCCCTGGAGCAGCTGCTCAAGATGTGTTCCAAGGTCCACTTCTTGGAGCATAGGATGCATGCAGGTGTCTCCATTTTGCCCCAGATATATTGGTTAGATGGGCTCGGGAGGACATCATACACCCCTTGGATCAGGAACTTGATCCTCTGGGGGTTCCACTGCCAGATGTCCTTCCAGGTGATGTGCCGCTCCATCGCCTGCTCCCACTTCATCCAGGCTCCTTGCTGCTTCATGGCTGCTGCTCTGCTGGTACACTCTTCCTCTACTGAAGCTCGCACCTCCTCCTGCACCAGCCTCTCCCTCTCTCTCCCAGTGGCAGACTCGTACTGGGCTGCTGTTGACATCCCAAGTCCCGCTCAATCATTTATATGTGCATTTATTTATTTAACCTTGTCATTTTTTTGTCATATGCAGAGAGTTTTTGTCAGAGAGTCTTTTTGTAGGTTCTCTCTCTGTGTGCGCCTGCAACAATTATAGTTAATACTAATATAGCGACAAAGAAAAAGGTTTGATGGACTGATAAATCCCTTATAGACAAAATACTAAGTCGTACACACTCATAATTGTTTTGCCATTTGCTTCAAACGTGTGACAGACATATATTTAGGGCTAGTTTAAGCTTCTTAAGGGCGGTTTTAGACTGACTTTGAGCTGGATATTTATGTTGGACCTGGCAACCCTGGCTGGGATTGCTCACTTCAAAGAGTCGACTCTAAGAGCCATTTTGTTCGCCAAAGACACACTCACACACATCACTCACACGCACACTCTGCTGAAACACGACAGAGAGGGTGAGAGAGAGAGCAGCAGATTCACACATATTGTTCTGTCTCAGTTCAACCTTATTTCACCCCCTCTGATAAAAATACAGAACAAAGTTTTTAAAAGACTTTTAATTTACAAATATGGAACGATTCCGTATTTTACCGGACAGGACCCTAGGCTTGCTTGGTGATGGCACTGATGTTGCTGTCCCACTTTAGGTCTCTGGTGATTATGGTGCTCAGGAACTTGCAGGACTCCACAGTCGTCACAGTTCTGTTGGAGATGATGAGTACTGGCAGCGTTGAGGGGTGCCTCCTGAAATCCACTGTTTTGGCTGTATTCAGCTCCAGATTATTTTGGCTGCTCCAGTGGACCACCTGTTCAACCTTTCATCTGTAAGCAGACTCATAACCATCATGTATGAGGCCAATGATTGTGGTGTCATCCGCAAACTTCAGGATTTTGACAGAGGGGTCTGTGGAGGTGCTGTCGTTGGTGTACAGGGAGAAGAGCAGTGGGGAGAGTACACAGCCCTGTCTTCCTCACTTTTTGTGTCTAGAACAGTCGTTGCACATCCTCTACACAGATCTTTAGGGTAGGTTGAATGGGTGTTTGAGTGTCAGGAGGGTGTGAACTGCAGCTGTATTGTTGTAGGGTGCTGGGCTTTTCAAACCTGCAGTAGAAGCGGTTAAAGTCCTCAACCAGCTGACGATCCCCTATTGACTGTGGGGGTGGTCTTTTGTAGCTGCTGATGACCAGACGGTTGATGGCTCGTTGTTGGACATCAGACTGCTCAGCTTCTTAGCAGTTCTGATTGCCCTGTTCAGGGTGTTCCTTGCCTGATTATACAGCTCCCAGTCTCCACTCCTGTATGCTGCCACCTTGGACTGGCGCAGCTGCTTTGGCATTGAACCAGGGCTTGTCGTTGTTATATTTAATGCGAGTCCTGGTGGTAACTGTGACATTCCACCAGGACAATGAACCTCCTATCCACCAGGGGTCTTCCCCACCTGTAACCCATAGCAGTCCTCCCCCCAGCCACCGGAGGTTGCTATTGCCCGAATACTGACTTCCTCATACCATAGACATCCATACTGTTTATAAGCTAAGCTAACATGTCTATCAGTGCGAGGTCTTGATTTTGGTTTACCCTGTCATTTCTGAGCGTTATTTTCCCAGTGTTTTCTTGTATGGTATTTCCTGATTATTCTTGTCTGGACTCTGATTACGATTCTGGATATTCCCTGTTTGGTTTTGGTTGCTCGCGCTACTAAGCGTTCTGTGTTTGTTTTGTTGCTACATCTCTGTCTATTATTAAATACTCTATATCCGCACTTGGATCCTGGCTTCATTGCACTGTCACAGTAACACACATGTCCTCACAGAAGCTAATATAGGATGTTACAGTATCTGTGTATTCATTCAGGCTGCTCGTAGCCTCATCAAACACACACCAGTTGGTCAGATCGACGCAGGCCTGGAGCTTCTCTTTAGCCCACTTCTTCACAGTACTGACCACAGGCTTGGCACACTTGAGCTTCTGTCTATAGGTCGGCAGAAGGTGGATTAAGCAGTGGTCAGAGAGGCCCACAGCAGCACGGGGGACAGACCAATATGCACGCCGATATAAATATGATTTAAAGATATTTATACAGTACAGTGTACAATGACTGCATTGAGGCATTTGGATCCAAAGGTATAGACAGGTAGCACCTCCTGTTTCCAGCAGCCATGCAAGGTTGGTGCCAAACTGTCATTGCTGGGAAAGTAAGCAGGAGGACTATCTCCTGAGTGGACGAGCAAACTGCAAAATAAAGTTAAGTGAAGCTGTAACTGCTCCTAAATTAGCTTGTAATACTTTTTACTTTCAGATTCTGTTCTTAGAGTATTAGACTGTAAGATGTACGATTTAGGAGCAGAGTAGTGCCATGATAATATAATAAAGGTAAACTCTGTAAAAATGGCAGAAGATTGAAAGATGCTCTGAGAGTAGGATGTGAATGAAGTTGTGTAAACTGAAACTTGCTACCTAACATTAAGGTGTCATGAGATTAGAGGCTCTGATTCTAGTGTTTCATGTATTTGCTAGACTAGAGTGACCAGGTTTGAGATGACAAAAAAAGGAGGACACCTCAGCAGGTTTTTCTTTTCTTTTCTTTTTTTTTTTGGTGCTTGAACATAAATTCTATTATTATTAATTATTAATAACTATTGACAAATTATGATTTATATTTTGTTAATAATTACTAGTTAATATAAATAATATACTAACAATAACTATTACATTTATTAGGAATAATAAAATAATAACATTTATATTAATCATTAATAAAATATTAATACTTTATTATATATAAAAAAAACAAAAAACAAAAAAACAGTTAAAAGCATGTAGCATAACATTATCACTTAATCCTTTTCAGTCAACTTCACTTTAGCTCATTATCACCAATGTTGCCCTTATGTTTGGTTGTACGGTCAATAAACCTCATTTACACATAATGATACCTCATCTTTGAGTAAAATAAGCAGAAATTCAGAATTATTTTGATAATAGTTATACTTAGAGGCATGTAAATGGACGGTTTATCACAGACTGGTAGACACACACACAGACTCAAATGTTGATGTTTATGAATTTTATTATTAAAGTATTTATTCTCAAGTAAAACAAAATCCCAGACATTTGTGAAATTCCACCTGGACATGTTTTTTAAGTCTCAAAAAGAGGACATGTAAAAGAGGACGTCTGGTCACCCTATGCTAGACTCAATCTAATACTAGAGTAGTTAGGTTAGCTAGCTAGCATGTTATGGTGCTTTTCAAGATAATAATAAGCAGATAGTCAGCTAGCTACCTTGCTAGCTAGATCGCTAAACTGAGCAACTTTGGAAGTTTAGTTCACACAGGTTTAAATTTGAGGTCAATGATGAGACCAATGAATTGAAATGGTGACAATATACTGCACTAAAACAGCTTTAGGATAAAGTCTTATGGTAACAGACTAGGAAAGTTTGGGTACCTTAGCTAACATTTATATTAACTGTTATCAGAAAACTCTGAAACATAAAGTTACATTACTCTCTGGCCACATCCCAAACTGCATACTGTGTAAACTACACTAAATGTGTAAAAAATAAAATATAATAAATAAATGAGAAAATAAATAAAAGGACTCCATAGTTAGAAGTGCTTTCAGTAGTGCAGTGAAGTGTCAGAGTGTGCTGTTTGGGACATAGCCTTACTCTCTAACACTAATGTTAGTCTTGTCTAGTCAAGTAAATCTTTTTTTAAAAAGTAAAAAACATTTTATCATTTTATTTAAGCATTATGTCACCAAAGAAAAAAATAAAACCACTGAGTTTACATGCAAAGACATAATAATAATAAATAGTTAATCAAACCTGATATTATATTGTTTTATATATTATATAATCACCTTATTAAGGAAGTACTGGTACAAAGAGAGAAATTGCTTTCATAAATAAATTGCTATTAATTTGTTGATATTTGATATTTTTACCAATTTCTGCACAAAATTACATACCCAAATCTTAAAATGAAAATATAGTTTCATGATATAATGTTACAGAAAAGCCTTCAAAGTTTTAATAGAAAATACTTAAAGATATTGAAATGAATCTCCAATGGTCAAAATATGACAAAAAAACTAGGTGCTTTTCAAAATGTCATTTTAAAATTTAGATTTCAGTGGCTATAAAATATACAGTTCCCATCAATGAACCCTTTTTGCTGTTAAAACTTGTGCCACCTTTATTTTTATATATGTACATAATCCAGACACTGCACACATAATTTATAAGTTTTCTGACAACAGTATCAGGTAATGTGGAGTAACATGTTTAGTTTGTAAAGTGATCTTTAATTGGATTTATCTAGTAATAAACAGAAGTACAGATAATGTGGCATTTAGTTTATTTATACAAGGATACAAGGAAGCTTAATTGTCATTCACATCACATGTAGTACATGAGGTGGAACGTAATTGCATTCCCAAGGTCCCAGTTTTACCCAGTGTTGCAGCTTGATAGAAATATAGATTAAATAAGAAGTATTGTGGGTATAAAATAGATAAAATAGACTTTACATGTAAATATAGACTGTATAGTCTGTACAATGTCCAGTGTATTGAGCATGGCGTGGGGAGATTAGCAGCGGTTTATGAATGAGTGGTTAAAAAATAAATATTGCTGCATATAGTTAAGTTTAAAGTGACCAAGTGTAATAAAGTGTCAGTGCAGGGTGTGTGTTCTTAAGTGGAGTTCAAGAGTCTGACAGCCTCACAAATGAAGCTGTTCTTCAATCTAGTGGTTCTGCACTTTATGGACCGCAGCCTCCTGCCAGAGGGGAGCGAGACAAAAAGTGAGTGTGCTGGGTGGGTGGGGTCCTTCATGATGCAGGTGGCCCTTTTCCTGCATCTGGAGGTGTAGATGTCCGTGGTGGTGGGCAGGCTGGCTCCAATGGTCTTCTGTGAAGCTTTCACCACCCTCTGCAGAGATTTCCTGTCTGCAGCAGAGCAGCTGCCATGCCACACAGTGATGCTCGAGCACAAGACGCTCTCCACCATGCATCTGTAGAAGGATCTGAGAACTGAGGTTCCGAGACCAGCTCGCCTCAGCTGTCTGAGGAAGTAGAGCCGCTCATGTGCCTTCTTGACCAGACTGGAAGTGTTGTTGCTCCAGGTGAGGTCATTCAGGTGAACACCCAAGTACCTGTAGCTGGAGACCACTTCCACCTCAGATCCTCCGACGTGCAGGGGGTGGGTGAGCACGCTGGCTTCTTCTGAAGTCCACAATCATCTCCTTCGTCTTTTTCACATTGATGCAGAGGTTGTTGTTTCTGCACCAGCCCTCCAGGTGTTTCACTTCCGGCCTGTAGCCACACTCATCACTGTTTGTGATGCATCCAACCACAGCTGTGTCGTCTGCAAACTTCACAATATGACAGCCTGGTTGGGTAGGTGAGCAGTCATATGTGAGCAGAGTGAACAGGATGGGACTTAACACACAGCCCTGAGGGGAGCCAGTGCTGAGGGTTAAGGTGGAGGAGGTGATGTTGTGGATCTTAACAGACTGTGGTCTGTTGGTCAGGAAGTCCAGGACCCAGTTGCAGAGGGAAGCGTTCAGTCCGAGTGAAAAGAGTTTGTGAGTCAAAGTCTGAGGAACCATTGTGTTGAAAGCTGATGTGAAGTCCACAAAGAGCAAACGGACATAGGAGTCCTTCTGTTCCAGGTGGGTGAGGGCGGTGTGGACCACAGAGGAAATGGCATCCTCTGTAGAACGGTTCTTCCTGTAGGCATATTGGTGGGGATCCACAGTGATGTCAATGGTGGCTTTGATATGGGACATGACCAGTTTCTCAAAGCACTTTGTGACTATTGTCGTGAGGGCTTTTGGCCGGTAGTCATTCAGACCTGTCACTGTGGAGCTCTTGGGGCCTGGGATGATAGTGGCAGTCTTCAATATCGAGCTGCTATCGAGTTGGCGGGCCGCATCATCTACCGAGCCGACAGGACAGCGGACTCGAGAAAGAAAACCAGCGGGGGCCTGAGCATCTACATCGCTAACTCCTGGTGCACCAACAGCATGGTAGTGGTTAAGCTGTGCAGTCCAGACGCAGAACTTTTACTGCTAAAGTGCCGACCGTTCTATCTCCCTCGTGAGTTTGCTGCTGTTTACATTTGTGCTGTTTACATTCCACTGGACGCTAATGCTAAGCTAGCACTAGCACAAGTACACAGTAGCATCAAAAACTGCCTCATAGCACACCCAGACAGTGTTTTTATTGCAGCTGGGGACTTCAATCATGCGGACTTAAAATCTGTTCTGCACAAATTACACCAAAATGTCAAATGTGCTACCAGAGGGAATAGAACTTTGGACCAGGTGTATACTAATGTAGCAGATGCTTACAGAGCCCAGACCTACCCCCACCTGGGTCTGTCAGACCACCTCTCTCTTCTGCTGCATCCACAGTATACACCCAAGATCAAGAGTGATGAGACCACCGTCCGAACAGTGAGAATATGGCCAGAGAACGCTGTTCCTATGCTCCAGGACTGTTTCCACCACACAGACTGGGATGTTTTCAGAGAGCAGGGCACAGTAATTCGGGAGATACTGGACAATTACACCACCTCTGTTTTAGACTACATCTGTTTCTGTGTGGACAATGTCACAACATGGAGACAAAGCCGTGTGTTTCCTAACACTCCACCTTGGATGACACACAGGGTTCAGCAGCTCATCAGAGCTAGGAACAGTGCTTTTAGGTCTGGCGACCAGGAGGCATACAGCAGGGCCAGGACTGCGCTGAGGAAGGGTATCAACTCTGCCAAGCAACAACACAGGAGGCGCATTGAGGCCAGATTCGCCAATACATCGAATCCCAGGCAGGTGTGCGAGGGCATCAGGGCCATAACTGACTACAAAAAGAAATCACCATCTACCCCAGCCAACAGTGCCACCCTGGAGGAGGATTTAAATGTCTTTTATGCCCGCTTCGACAGGGAGAACACCAACCCTGCCCTCCCCCCTCCTCTCCACAGCCCCAGCCCCAGTCCTGACCCAACAGGAGGTGAGGTGCGCTCTCCGCAGCATAAACATCAGGAAAGCACCCGGGCCGGACAGAGTGCCGGGCAGAGTGCTCAAGAACTGTGCTGTGGAGCTCACAGACGTCCTCACCTTCATTTACAACATCTCGTTGTCCACGTCATGGGTCCCAGCCTGCTTCAAAGCTGCCACAATAGTCCTCCTTCCCAAACAGTCCCATGTCACAGAGGACTTAACACCACCCTGTGCAACTGGACTGTAGATTTCCTTACTAAACGTACACAGAGGGTCAGAGTGGGCAACAACATCTCCTCCACTCTTTCCATTAACACCGGCGTGCCTCAGTGGTGTGTGTTAAGCCCTCTGCTCTACACCCTGTTCACCCATGACTGCTCTGCCTCTTCTCCCTCCAACCTGATCGTCAAGTTCGCAGATGACACCACCGTCCTCAGCCTCATCACCAACGGCGACGAGAGGGACTACAGGACAGAGGTGCAACATCTGGCCTCATGGTCTGAGAGCAACAACCTGGCTCTAAACACCAAAAAGACCAAGGAAATTGTGGACTTTAGGAGAAAACAACCCGAACATCACAGACCCCTCTTCATCGGTTCAGAGGTGGTGGAGAGGGTCAGCACTTTAAAATTTTTAGGGTTGACCATGGCAGAGGACCTGTCCTGGGGCACTCACATTGCCTCCGCAGTTGATAAGGCCCAGCAATGCCTTTTATACCTGAGGAAGCTGAGGAGCTACCACATCCAAAGACCACTGCTGGTGAACTTCTACAACTGCACCATCAGCAGTGTTCTGACATATGGGTTCCTGGTGTGGTTCTCCGGCTCCTCCAAAGCAGACCAGCAGGCACTCCAGCGCGTGGTGAAAACAGCAGGGAAAATCACTGGAGCACCTCTCCCAGAGATAAGTACCACCTACACCACACGATGCCTACGGAGAGTGCAAAACATCCTGCGCGACTGCCACCACCCTGCCTATCACTTGTTTCAATGGCTACCCTCAGGTAGAAGATACAGGTCCCTACAGAGCCGGACTAAAAGACTGGCCAACAGCCTATACCCCCAGGCCATAAGACTTGAATTTACAAGACTGTTAACACATTGGGTTATTTAATTATTGGGCTACTTATTATAGTGGGGTGGGGAGCTGTTCACCTATTTATATTTTTGTAAGATGTATGTCTGGGGCGGGAAACTTTTTGTAAGATGTATGTGTGGGGCTAGGAAGCATTCTATTTTTGCACTTAATAACCTTTGTTGCACTTTAAGTGGGATGGGGGGGGTCAAGTACTGTCCCTTGACCACTTTTACCTATGCACTTTACTTGGAAATCTGCTGCTACTACCACTGAGTGTTGTACTCCAAACACAATTTCGTTGCCTTCTTTGACAATGACAATAAACTCTCTTGAATTTTCATGCAGGTGGGGACAATGTCCTGGCTGAGGGAGGTGTTAAAGATGTCCACCAGGACTATGGAGAGCTGATCTGTGCAGTCCTTTAACACCCGACCAGGGATGTTGTCGGGGCCGGCCGCCTTTTGAGGGTCGATTCTCCACAGGGTCCTCTTTACCTCAGCTGGATTCACGCTGCTGGGCATTTCTCCAGGTGTCGGGGTGAGTCTGGTGTTGGGGGGGGGGGTTGGGGTTCTCAAACCGGGCGTAGAATTCGTAGAAAGCCTCTGGCAGGGAGGGGTCGTTGGGGCATTGTGCATCCTTTGATTTTTAGTCCGTGATGCACGTTATGCCCTTCCACATGCTCCATGGATCCTGGGAGGTGAAATGTTCCTGGATTTTCTGAGCATTTCTGCACACCTGCAGTCAGCTCTCTTCTAGCCCTTCTGAGATCCTGTGGGTCGCTGGACCTGAAGGCAGCATCCCTAGCTTTCAGCAGAGAACGCACCTCTGCATTCAGCCAGGGTTTCTGGTTCGGGTAGCAGGTCACAGTCTTGGTGGTGGTGATGTCACCTGCACACTTGCTAATGTACCCGAGGACTGCAGATGTATAATCCTCCAGGTCCAGTTCCCCCTCACTCTCAGCAGCCTCCTTGAAAGCCTGCCAGTCTGTGCATTCAAAGCAGTCCTGCAGCACAGCATCTGCGTCGTTGGGCCACACAGTGATGGTCTTTTGTGTGGGTCTGGAGCGTTGCAGTCGGGGGTGGAATTTTGGAACCATTAATAGGGAGATATGATCAGACAGTCCTAGGTGGGGGCGGGGGACGGCTCGATAAGCGTCTTTGATGTTAGTGTACACACGGTCGAGTGTGTTATTTCCCTGTGTTGGAATGTTCACATGCTGATGAAACCTCGCTAGTGAGTTCGTCATGTCTACATGGTTAAAGTCACCCGCAACCACATAAAACGCCTCTGGATGCTTGTTCTGAAGTGAGCTAATGTTGTCATAGAGCTCCTTCAGTGCATTTTTAGCATTAGCATCCGGTGCTATGTATGTAGCTATGACAAACACAGCCGTGATTTCACGAGGAAGATAGTGTGGCCTACGCTTGATAGTCAACAATTCTATCGCCGCAGAGCAGTGGCTGTTTACCAACACACAGTTTGTACACCAACCTTCATTGACGTAGATTATTAAGCCGCCCCCTCTGCTTTTCCCGGACTACTGCTGAGTACGGTCCGCTCGGAAGAGCTGCCGGCCGGCAAGCTGGAAGGCCGAGTCTGGCATGGTCTGGTTCAGCCATGTTTCTGTGAGACAGATCACCACGCAGTTCCTCATTTCTACAGAAACATTCATTCTTAGCCGCAGGAGGTCCAGCTTGTTGTCTAGAGAGCGGACGTTGGAGAGGAAAAGAGATGGGATCGGGGGATCCCAACTTATTCATGGTTTACTGTAATTCCACAACTGTTGTTCTACATCACTGTACATACAGTGATTTACCTTATCTATGGTGGAATCAGGTTATACACATATTTTTGTGGATAGATTGGGTTTTGATTCATATTAACAAATGTGTCCCCCCCCCAATCTCAAATCTACTCCTACGGCCTTGAGTTTGTATGTTATGTTATTTTTAATGTAATAATAAATACTTGTACAGAAATGATACAATTATCAAATTCACTTATTTTGTATAGAACATTTAATGCTTTTATAAAAACAAATGCAGTAAGACGTAAAAAAATTCATTTATCTTTAGTAATGACAGGAAATAATTCATCCTACAAACAGCATAGTTCTAACAGTAGGTTAAGATTGCCAAGCAACATGTCATAGCCTAATATTATTCCCTGAACAGTACAATGGTTTTTAAACATAATGAGTATTAACACTGAATTGAGCTGATGTGTATGGTTATATGTGGATATTGAGTAAATACAGTAACTTCAGACATGGCTCAGCTGGAATTATTCATTTCCCCATCACTTTGCACTGTCCCTGACTCTAGGAGGGTGAAGACAGCACTCTTAAAACATCTCTCTGCCAAACAGAAGACGGGTCGGAACTAACTGTGGTATAACTGATAGGTCAAAGTGTTGTATTCTCTCTCTCTGTCTCTCTCATGTCTGAAAGTGGTTGGTAGATCTCTCTGAATCCGCCCTCTTTTCTTTCTCACTTTTCCCTTGGTATAGTTAAAAGGGTTATGATCAATAGCAAGCCAAATCTCTTTTCCCTCATCTGCTATCACTCCTTTTCTCTCTTTCTTTCTCATTCTCTTTCTCATCAGTAATATGACGCTCGCTGAGCTCTCCATTTCTCTGGATGGATGAAACAGAGGCGTGTAGGTCAAAAAGAGGCCAGTTTGAACACAAACACAGAGAGTGCTGTCCTTCACCAGTTCAAAACAAAACTGGAAGAATTTTGAATGCTTTATGAGGCAGCAATTATATCCTCCATATTGATCAGTATTGCAGTGCTTCCTGACCATGTGGAGCAGCTTGTCAGGAGCCATGATTGACTGATTTTACTTGGCTTTTACTGCTAGTCTTGCTTCGTGTTTGGATGTGGTTTATTAAATTGGTTTTACATTATTAAAGCAATACACTGGAATTTTTAACCAAATCTCCAAATCTGCTGCATCTGTTGTATGTGGTCCATTACTGCAGTACTTTCAGTGTTTTCCTCAGTCATTTGGAAAACAACAGAATAGCAGTTGATTCAAAGCTTGCTTATAATAGAAGTCATAAAGCTGAAACACATGGTCAATTGCTATAGGCATTATTATTATGATTATTGTTATTATTAACTATAATTAGAGCATAATAATAATAATAATAATAATAATAATAATAATAATAATAATAATAATAATAATAGACCATTGGTGGTTGATCTTATGTTAGATTTTAAATTTTAAACTTGTTTATAACTTGTGTTTTCTGTCAAGATAAAATTATAATTAGTATTTTATTGAATTTAATAATAATAATAATAATAATAATAGTAAGCAAGTAAGTAATTTTAATTTATAGAGCACATTTAACACCAAAGTGCTGTACACATAAAACATTCATATCACTACATCAAAAAATCACACACATGACAAATTAAAAGCCAAACAATAAAAATACGTTTTTAGCCTTGTTTTAAAAACTGAAACAGAGGGGGCACACAGAATGACCAATGGAAGGCTGTTCCAGAGTCTAGGTGCTGCAATCTCAAAGCTGAGTCACCCCTGAGCTTGAGCGGAGACCGAGGAACAATCAAAAGCAGCTAATCTAAAGACCTCAATGACTTGGAATGGGAAAGAGGCTTTAATAAATCTGTGATGTATTCTGGTGCAAGTCCATGCAGAGCCTTAAAAACAAATAAAAGAACTTTAAACTGGATCCTGTAATAAACAGGGAGCCAGTGGAGGGAGGCTAAAACTGGGGTGATGTGTTCCCCCCCATTTTACTGACACCAATGTAAAGTCCATTGCAGTAATCCAGGTGATTAGTAATAATTAGTACATTAGTCATCATTTAAATAAAGTAAATACAGTTTTACATAAACCTGTTGTTCTACTTATTGTTTTTTTACATTTTAACCAAATCCCAAAAATGTTCTGTGGTGTGTCTGCAATGAGCAAGGTTTTGTAAAAATACCTCAGGCATAATTTTACAAGTGTCAGTTTGAGTAAATGGTAATTGTTTTTACCCATTTATTTGTAAAAGTGTAAAACGTCATACATTTTTTCACTGAACACCACGTTCATCTATGAGATATGATGTATTGATCTATTCAGGCAATTTCTCACACAATTATATTGAGATGAAGGACCCTGTCATGTTACTAAAGCCCCCATGAAGTGCCTGACATGAGTTGTTGGAGTATTTCCTGTTTTTCAGACCACTGAATGTGTTGTGCTTTTTCTTCTTAAGTGTGACTCTGTCAAATAGTATTATTTATAATTTCATTCACTGTGAAATTAAGTGTTTAATAATAACTTCTGAATGGATCTCTTTATATATAAATATACAACATGGGCCAAAAGTTTTAGAACACCCCAATTTTTCTAGTCATTTACTACAATTCAAGTCATTGAAGTCCAATGAATAGCTTGAAATGATACAAAGGTAAGTGGTGAACTGCCAGAGGTTTTAAAACTTAAAATTAATTTACATTACAGAATTATACACAAAGGCTTTTGTCTGGGAACATGAAGTGGATTAACAGGTGAAAGCTGTTCTGCAGTAATGGAGGCAGGTCAGGCCTTGAAAGCTGGTGCTACTAATTCCTACAGAGTGAGAGGCTCCCTGAGCCACCATGGCTACCACAACATTCTGTAGTGCCATGCAGTACCCTCAGGTATGTGCCTAGTTAGTCAGAGGTTCATCCTACAGCAAGATAATGACCCAAATCATAAGTCCAAGCTCTGCCAGAACTACCTCAGGAAAAAAAGAAGACTCAGCATATTTGGGAAGAACTGTCTGAAGAATATTTGGTGTCTATTATAGAATGAATGCAATGAGTGTGTTGAGCTGTTAAATCTGCCACTAATTTGATGTGTTGAAGTTTAGATACATTTTGGTCTACAAATGGATTCCATGATTTCTAACTACAAGTGCTGATTTGTACTATGCTTTCATTTTAGAGTGCAATGGGACATTAAACTGAATAATCCCTGGAAAAATTGGGGTGTTTTAAAACTTTTGGCCAGTAGTGTGTGTGTTCAAATATATTAGATTTATGTCACACCTTTGGACATTTTACAATTTTAGATATTCTTTTTAAAGAATCCAGTCCTTGATTCATAATCAGTTATCCAAATGTTTACAAGCATTCTGATTTGGTCTATTATACAGATACTAAAATTCCCATTATAGTGTGTTACTGGAGTAAATCTTCTGCTGTGTTGTTGAAACGTGCTGTCTTTTGGGTGTTAAATCACCTGTCCAGCTGCAGGGTCAAACTCTGCACAGTTAATTGAGTAATTAAACAGTTTTATATCCCTGTCTAAAAGGCAGGATGGAGAGTCATATAAACACAGCAATAACAGCCACTCTATCTCTCCCTTGAAGGTCAAGGCTGAATATTTTATAAAATCAAAATGAAAAATAATACATCTAATTCCATCCGCCCTGCAGCCACCTCGCAGGCACTGTGGAGGAGTGACAGGAGGAGTAATATTTTTACTGTTCATATGTTCATCTTTCTCAGGCCTGAAGAGAAGGAGGGCAATGAAAGAGTCACTAACATTTTCAATATCCTTATAATAATAATAATAATAATAATAATGATAATGATGATGATGATGATGACACCAATTCATAAGAAAATGTCCAGCATGTAAAGAAATGAAATAAAATAATGGTGGTGACATACTATTTAGTATGATACTTAGTATGTAGTATGTGGTTTAGAGTATAGTATTTTTTTTTTTGTACAGTGGCATGCAAAGATTAAGATTAAAGATGATACATTTCTTTGAGTGACTGGATCACCCTTCATATACCAAGTGTTTTTTGTGAACTGGGGAAATCTCCTTTTAGGTCCAGTGCACCAGTGAACTAGAGCTCACTACAAGAAACTCTAAAGCTTTTATTATTTTACATGGTTGGTTTAAATTGATTTCTTTTTATTTCATATTTTTTGACTCATATTTTAATTTTATGTATTACCTTGGCTACATTGTAAATGAGGGATACCCTTAATGTATCCCGAGTTTAAATAAAGGTGATTGATTGATTTGATTAATATTTTAAGCAAGATTATTTTTTATTCACATATTTTATAGTTTCAAGATAACAAACAAGGAAAATGGCCTGAAAAAATTTTTTCTACTTATTTAAACATTGCATTTGTTTCATAGAGTCTTGTTGAAGTTATTTTAAGCCAAATGTAGTAGTCATGTTAGTATTACTGGTGTAGAATGTTTTGCTGAACTATTTTGTATTTAAGTTTTTTTCTTAGTCATTTTGTGACTATGATAAAATCCACAAATGCTTTTTTATATTAATTAAATAAATACTATAGTACTAATGCTAGCTCACTACATATACCCACCATCTTTTCCAACTGGTGTAGAGTAAACAGGTGTACTAAAGTCCACTGTCAAGAACTTGTGGAAGACACCAAAACTGAGCTAAAAAGCAGTGACGCTGTCCTACCTCACCCTTCTGCCATAAAACACTGAGTATCTGAAGCAGCATCATTTGTGGATTTTATCAGTCTTAAAATAGCTTAAAAAAATTGCAGGACGAGTGGATGTAGAGGTGGGTGTCCAAAAGTAACACTTTATTACAAAAAAAAAACAAAACTAAACATCGTGACTAACAAAACAAAACACAACACAGGTGAGGCTGTGGCAATACCGAGAAAATGTAAAAGTGAATGACGTATATACACACACATTCACAAACATACAAGAACAATTAATTACTGTCAAAGGATTCAGAAACAGGAAGCCTAAATAGCAAACATAATCAAAGATAATGAACTAGCAGGGCTGTGATATCAGAAGAGACAGGTGCTGAACATTAAAATGACAGGACGATGTAACAACAGCGGGGACATGAGACATGACGTGGATGAAAAACAAACAGCACATGGCATGTGGACAGATGTCACAAGGCAAAATGTAAACAGAAAACACGTGACAAAGACAGGGAATGGATGAGGGAGGGGCAGGAGTGTGACAAAGTATGTGTTGTCATGGAAAATGTTCAAATTAATTTTGCGACGCCAAACTTTTGAATATTTACATACCATTCCATTTTTTTGTCAGAAGTATGCTTGGCAGAAAAAGCCACAATATACTATTTTCCTAAATCTTTTAGCTTCAACAAACACTTCAGTTGTACAAGCAGTGATTCATCATATGACTTGTTTACATCACTAATTGCTAAATCTGAGTGTCAGGGATGGTCATTTAGAGCTGACTGACTTTCAGCATCTTATACCTCAAGCATGACTCAATCTTAACAAAAATGTTTTTTTAACTCCATCAACATCCCTGTCTGTTACACTTGTACCAGCACCACACACACTACTGTACTATCATGTCAGTTTCACTGCTCAGAATAGTCCACTACCTAAACAGTAACTAAAAAGTGGTACTGCTGTCAGAAATGTGAACTTCTCAGCTTCCAGTAAACGGTTTTGAGATCATGTCACCTATGAGCTTTGGAGATTTTTCTTGGGGAGTGCAGCTGCTTTTAATTGCATGATTGACAACAACATATTCTGCTTCTGATAAGACTGATCCTTACCACAACTTTCTCACTCTTAACCAACAAAGACAAGGAGTACTAGCCAATCAGAAGCAATGCCTCATACCTTTTTGTTTTCCAATTACATTGTTTTACCTTAATGACACAGAGAACCTCTCTGTTCAGATATGTAATGAAACAGTGCCTGTTTTACATATAGTCTCTGCCTGTTTTACATAGCCTAGTCTCACATCTCCCCCTACAACCTCCTCCTTTCCAAACTTGATTTCTCCCCCATAAGTAACTGTATTTAAAGTCCAAAGAATATATGTTCATTGAACTGGATAGGTTACAGACTCAAGCTATGCCTGTCGCCTTTGAATAAACTCTGAAATCTGAAGATCCAGTCTCCTGACTCTTCCTGACTCTCCATGCCAGATTTTGAACAGCGAGAATATATTTCATCATATTGCTCATGATCTGAGGAGATGAAAGTGAGAAGTCTGCCAAATGTGAGATAAACTGTGTTTATTGTACTAAGACTAGCAGACCAAAATGAATGATAATGATTATAATAATGCTCAATAATGTTAAATAAAGGTCTGATATTTGTGTGCTTTTCAGCATAGCTGTTAGCTAGGTAGGTAGTTAGCTTAAGCTACATAGACAACTGTGGACAGCATTTCTTAGGTGTCATGACAAATCCATCCATCCATCCATCCATCCATCCATCCATCCATCCATCCATCATCTTCCATTTATCCATGTTTGGGTCGCGAGGGTAACAACCTAAGCAAAGTAGACCAAGTGTGCCTCTCAACAGCCACCTCTTCCAGCTCCTATGGTAAGATTCCAAGGCGTTCCCAGGCCAGCAGATGATATAATCTCTCCAGGATCTCTTAGGTTGTCCCCGGGTTCTCCTCCCAATTGAACATGCCCGGAACACCTCCAGGAGGCATCCTTACCAGGAGTACATAACCACCTCAACTGGCTCCTCTCAACTTGGTGGAGTGGCAGCTCTACTCCGAGCCTTTCCCAGATGTTCAAACTCTTCACCCTATCTCTAAGGGAGAGCCCAGATGACTCAGTGTACAGTGTTTTAATTGTAAACACAATCACTACCCATGATTGATGCTTTGAATCATTGCCTTCACTGACTGTACAGGGGAAGACTTAAGACTTGAATTCAGCTTGGATAATACCCAAAAATATGTAGAACATATTACAATTTAAGCTTGAATATACCATTCCTTATTTGGCTCCACCTGAGTTTCCTACTATTACCTATATATTGAGCATAAACCTCTATGGCACTTATCAGTTAGCACATAGCTGAGTCCCTGGAGAGTCATCCATCTTTCTGAAGCTTTGTCTCCTTTACTCACCTTTCTTTGATTGGCTGGAAGTGACCATTTCCCGGAGGATGAGGCTCAGTGTTAAGCATTAATTATTCTGGGGAGATGGTATTTGCCTAATCAGCAGGACGGAGCTTTGGGGGCTGGCTGAGTGAGTGGAAAATGCCAATAGTCTCTCAGCCACGTATGGATCAACAAGCCAATACAGCAGCACAGATTTGTCATTGTGTCAGCCTTCTACATGAACGAGTTTTATCAAATGGGGTAGAAGTAAGGAGTTTTCCACTTTCTCCCTATTCTTCTCTTTCAACTTTTATTTTTCATATTTTTAGTGTACTACATAAACATTAGGCGTGTAACAGTATGCATATTCATTAGAGTAACAAAACATTTTCATTTCCCTGGTGTTGTCCTGGGAAATCTTTTTGAACTGTGAATTACACTACAAAGTCCTAATAAATACGGGGCAGCAGAGCAGAAAGGCAGATGTCTCACTTTGTGCTTGTTTTGGCCAACAAATGGAGACATGCTGCTACTGTCCACTGTCCACTTTTACCACATGCTCACCTAGTTTAATAGAATACTGTTGTGTAAAACTTGATCAGAGGCTACCTGTGAGTACCACATCATCACAAACTAGGGATTAAAAGCAGCGGGAAGGTTATGGGACTTGGACCACATTACCAGATGATAGGTAGTATATCTGATTTATACAGGCATACAATCTACTTCAATGTAGTGTACTAAGCACTCTACAAAAGTGTGCCTGGTTTGTCGGCGCTCTGTTAAAAACTCTGCTAATCTTTGTATACATATAAAACATCAAAGTCGGATGGTACGGTGAATGCAGTCATATGGTGAATAAGTGATGGTTGATGTGCAATGATTGCTGCATCTAGAGGTGTAGATGTCCCTGGTGGTGGGGAGGCTAACTCCTACAATCTTCTGTGCAACTTTCACCACCCTCTTCAAAGATTTCCTGTCTGCAGCAGAGCAGCTGCCATGCCACACGGTGATGCTGGAGCTCTCCACCGTACATCTGTAGAAGGATCTGAGAACTGAGGTTCTGAGACCAGCTCGCCTCAGCCGTCTGA
>BRDA01065170.1:0-12099 GCA_036984385.1 Crenuchus spilurus
GAGAACATGGAAACTCCGCTCAGATGGGGAATCGAACCCAAGACCCCAGCGCTGAGAGGCGAACATGCTAACCACTAAGCCACCGTGCCCCCCATATGGTGAAGATTTGAATATTAAATCTGAATATTAAATCTGAATATTAAAATAGTGTCCTGTATAAACTAAATTTACTGCAGTAAAGTTACAGTCTGGTTCACATCTACTGTACAGCCAGAATCTAGTAAAAGATGACAGTGCCTTTAAAATATTATTTTACATTATTAATCTTTTAACTTTTTTTGCCATGTTCAGCTGAATAATTTCAGTTGTTGTATATTCTGTGCACCTCTAATTGAAAATATTAAAACACTGCCTGATCTCAAGAACAGTTTAACAGTCTTCTTTACACCAGTACCAAGACAAGAGAAATTGAAAATAACATCAAAACCAAGACAAGTCCAAGACCATTAATTGGTGGTTTCCACCCTGAGACTGGACTTTCTGGCAGTGTTTGTTGATCATGTTGAGGCTTTGCTTGTTCCACTGTTCATGGCCCAGAACTGTTATTTGGTGAACATCTTGCTTTTTCTCTGAGGTTATGTCATGAGTGAGCAAAACAGTAACCTAACTATGTGTTCCTCAGTCCCATTGAGACTTGAGACGCGTAGTGCAGAGCCGACCCAATTACTAGACTCAGAGGTACATAATGAATCATTTGGGAGAATTTTATTTTAGTCCTGCTTGTCTTTTTTTGGCAGTGGTTTCCTTTTGTCATTTAGATGTAGACAGTTGCAGCATAATGGAACTCAATTTCAATGTTCTGAGTCAAAATCAATCTCACAAATAAAATGTATATACAGCTGAAGATCAAAAGAATCTGTGTGGAATTCAGCTACAGTACATGTGCAGTTTGTGCAGCTGTATGCTTCATGGCATGCTCTCGCTTCTAGACAAGTTCCCTTTTTAGCTGGGCTGATGTATTGATTCTCCTCTCACGCCCCCCATCTTAATCTAGCTGCTGCCTAGCAGTAATATTCTCTCTCTGCTAATGGTGGACCATTCTTCACCAGTAGCTTCAAATACAGTAGACAAGATGACCTCTGATGAATAGGGCCAATTTATAATAACTTTTAATTAATTAATGTGGCTTCACTATTCATCACTGGATGTGTAGGGCTAATTTGGTGAGTGTGGTTACAATACATAGCAATTATAAAAAGAATAGAATTTGCCTTGTTTTGTTTGACTCTTTCGACCTTACAACATACAGATCTGCATGTTCCAAGCATGAGTTTCTCTACAGTGGATGATTTCCTCTGGTTAATTGCTCTGTAGCTTAACAGCCTGTATGTCTACATCAACCACATTATTAAAAAGACCTGCCTTGTAGATCTACTGCTGGAGACCCTTGTGATATTATGTACAATTTGTGCTTTTCACCAATGGTCAGAATTACTCTTGACTGAATGAATAAATAAATAAATGAAACTTTTATTGCCTCAAAGGAAATTTGCCTTGCACACAAGGAAGCCACATCAAATACAATATACAAGTCAACATACATAACAACCTCAGAGGTCACCAATCTGATGTAAAATATAAAATTGATTAAGAAGTATCATTAAAGGAAATGATAATGTAACTCAGTGGAAAATATGGCCCAGTCCCAATTTTTTGAGTGTGTTGCCAATATAAATTTTTACATTTGTTTATATTAAACAAATGTTAAATTAAAGTTCAAAAGATCATCTAATTACAGAATTCAGTTTTTAACGCACATAGATATATTAATCACAATTAATGTTATTAGCTCATAATGAATGACTGACTTTAGCAAATAAGCTTAGTAAGTTTATTCAAAACTAAAGACATAAATCAAACTTTACAATCATTCTGAGTGAAAGGACTTTCCTTTGGCTGAATTCACTTTATGCCAGGCATTCCAGTGAACTCCATTGAATGTGGCTTGTTTATTTGGAATTTGCTTTGTACATGTTTGCCTCCATGCTCAGTGTTATTTCACTGTCTCCTTCTCTCAGTAAAACCCAGAGGTTTTTTTTGGTCTGCCCTTTCGTTCAGCCCCTCGCATGATACATATATGTAGATCACCAATGCTGTGGGCACTGATGCAGCCACCCGTGCCATCTCAGATGTTGGTTTTTGCAGAGGTGCTTCAGTAATAACTAATTTGACAGGTTTAAGATTTTTCCTGACTCCAGTAGAACTGTCTGGTTGAAAAGGCTGTTTGAGGTTCAAAGGTAGTGCACTCATTTTTCTGAGATGATATAGGAGAGTAAAGGCAACCTGTGCAGAGAATGAATTTTATATACGCTCATATGCTTAAGTCAGAGTTTCTGTTTCCCTCCAGCCACCAAAATTGATGAACTCCATTAGGTCAAGTAACTAAGCTCTAGTCCAGAGCCATACTGACTCCTCTTTTTGTTGTCTTTTCATCCCTCATTATTCCCATTCACTCAAATTTATTTTCAACTACACCTAGTATCCATTTGGAACATGTGTGGAACCACTCAGAAGAAGACACTTTGTGCACCTATGGTCAAAAGTGCTCTGCTGGCTGCCCTTCACATGGGAAAAAAATTTAGTCAATCAAAACATTGAATAGCCCCTTTTCTGCAATAAATTATCCCAAAAATCAAGAAAAACTGATAATGAGTCTTAATGAGTCCCCTTAGTTGGTTGCCTTTCCAATAGAAAAGGGTGCATTAAGTGTTCTCTATTGCACTCCTACTAGACATTGTCCCAAAGTGAGCTCTTTTCAATAGAGAAAATGTGATGCAGTGGTGTATAGGGTTCCCTTACAATTGTACATGATGAAGTGCCCAGGTACAGTGAGGAAAATAAGTATTTGAACACCCTGCAAATTTGCAAGTTCTCCCACTTAGAAATCATGGAGGGGTCTGAAATGTTCACCTTAGGTTCATGTCCACTGTGAGAGACATAATCTAAAAGAAAAAATCCAGAAATCACATTGTATGATTTTTTAATAATTTATTTGTGTGTTACTGCTGCAAATAAGTATTTGAACACCTGTGAAAATCAATGTTAATATTTGGTACAGTAGCCTTTACAGAGGTCAAACGTTTCCTGTAGTTTTTCACCAGGTTTGCACACACTGCAGCAGGGATTGTGGCCCATTCCTCCACACAGATCTTCTCCAGATCAGCCAGGTTTCTGGGCTGTCACTGAGTAACAGAGTTTGAGCGCCCTCCAAAGATTTTCTATAGGGTTTAGGTCTGGAGACTGGCTAGGCCACTCCAGAACCTTGATATGCTTCTTACGGAGCCACTCCTTGGTTATCCTGGCTGTGTGCTTTGGGTCATTGTCATTTTGGAAGGCTCAGCCACGACCCATCTTCAGTGCTCTAACTGAGGGAAGGAGGTTGTTCCCCAAAATCTTGCAATACATGGCCCCGGTCATTCTCTCCTTAATACAGTGCAGTCGTCCTGTCCCATGTGCAGAAAAACACCCCCAAAACATGATGCTTCCACATCCATGCTTCACAGTAGGGATGGTGTTTTTGGGATGGTACTCATTATTCTTCATCCTCCAAACAAAGCGAGTGGAATTAAGACCAAAAAGTTCTATTTTGGTCTCATCTGACCACAGCACTTTCTCCCATGACTCCTCTGGATCATCCAAATGGTCATGAGCAAACTTAAGACGGGCCTGGACGTGTGCTGATTTAAGCAGGGGAACCTTCCTTGCTATGCATGACTTTAAACCATGATGTCTTAGTGTATTAGCCACAGTAACCTCGGATACAATGGTGCCAGCTCTCTTCAGGTCATTGACCAGCTCCTCCCATGTAATTCTAGGCTGATTCCTCACCTTTCTTAGGATCATTGATGCACCACAAGGTGAGATCTTGCATGGAGCCCCAGTCCGAAGGAGATTGACAGTCATGTTTAGCTTCTTCCATTTTCTAATAATTGCTCCAACAGTTCTTTCAGATCTTTTTTCACCAAGCTGCTTGGCAATTGCCCCGTAGCCCTTTTCAGCCTTGAGAAGGTTTACAATCTTGTCTCTGGTGTCTTTGGACAACTCTGTGGTCTTAGCCATGTTAGTAGTTGGAGTCTTACAGATTGTGTGGGGTGAGCAGCTGTTATTTTTGCAGCTATCGACCTCAAATAGGTGCTTCTAATTTAGAATAATAAGTGGAGTGGAGGTGAACTTTTTAGAGGCGGACTAACATGTCTTTGAGGGCCAGAATGTTTGCTGATTGGCAGGTGTTCAAATACTTATTTGCAGCAGTAACACACAAATAAATGATTAAATGTGATTTCCGGATTTTTTCTTTTAGATTATGTCTCTCACAGTAGACATGCACCTAACATGAAAATTTCAGACCCCTCCATGATTTCTAAGTGGGAAAACTTGCAAATTAGCCGCGTGTTCAAATACTTATTTTCTTCACTATAGGTACCCCTCTAATTGAGAAGGGCCCGTTCAGTGAGAATTTTTTTCATTTTTTCGCAAACATCCTGAGTCCATCACTGCTCTACACAATACTTTTCAGATGGGTTCATCTCCTTCTAAGATCGGACTGCCTGGGGCACAGCAAAGTGTTCTAAAATGTCCAAGATACACAAAAATATGAGCTTTACAAAAGTAAGATACAGTTTGATTATTAGAATGTCATTACATGGAAATGTTCAAAGCCGAAACATTTTCATTTGCTTCATAAGAGGTTTGTGATTATCTCACTTCCACAGCTGTGAGGATGCTAATTTCTACTAGTGCCTTATTTGCAGTATTAAACCCCCTGACGTGCTGTGTTGTGATAAGTTTCAAATTCATCAACTGTAAGAATTCTTCATCAACAATAATTGACACAATCTATCCCAAATGTACTTTATCATTAAGACATGTTTGCTGTCTGTTCAGTTGTACACTTGGCACTCTACCAACAAGTAATGGAAGTCTACAGACAGTAGTACTACAGACGTACTAATGGTTTCTATTACATAGCTTTGTAGCTCCAGTGCAGAACAAAATCAGAATCAGATTTGAAACAAGTATGTTGATACACACAAGAAATTTGTTTCCAGCTGTTGGTGTTTTTCTATACAGAGTGTCCTGTTTGCTTTTTTACCCAAACAATCAAAACTTTAATAGTAATGAAGGTGATGAAATTTGGATTAAATGAACCAAGATTTACATTACATGTGCTGAAAATGTCCACCACCAACACACTTGAACACGACATTCCATGTTGTGAAAGGTCATCCACCAATTTCAGAAAGAAGTTGTGTCTTCTGAATGGAGTTTGTTATCCAGCACAGTCACACTGTGAACCAGAGTTGCCAGATTCGCGGTTTTCACGCCAAATTGGGCTTGTTTGAAAATCCAGTCGCGGGTGAAAATACAAGGGTGGCGGGGTGCGTTTTTTTTGAGCTACTTTTAAAAATTACCGCGGCCACCAAAAAAACTACAAAAAAGTGGGTGTTGCCTAGGATATTACTTCAACACGGCGGGTAAATATGCATAAGTCGACACTAAGGAAGTTTGAATACAACAATAATGAACAGAACAGAACAATATGAGAGAGAGAGAGAGAGAGAGAGAGAGAGGGTGAAGAGAAAACATCAGCTAATATGTCAGGTAAATGGGGGAAATACGGGAGGCGGTATTGCAAGGACTAGGAAAAATAAAAATAATACAAACTCATAATAAATCCCTTATAAACAAAATACTAAGTCGTACACTCATAGTTGTTTTGCCATTTGCTTCAAAGGTGTGACAGATATATATTTTGGGCTAGTTTAAGCTTCTGAAGGGTGGGTTTTAGACTGACTTTGGGCTGGATATTTTTGTTGGACCTGGCAACCCTGTTGTGAACACTTCCTCCTGTACTGTGCACATTAGACACGGATCACTGCACAAGTCTCAGATAGAACATGGAAACTGCACCCATATAGACAATCAAACCTGAGGCCCCAGCACTGAGTGGTGAACATGCTAAACACCAAACAATAGTACTGCCGCAATATACAAGTAATGTACATGTAATTTACTGACAATGCAAAACATAGAGTAAACAATATACACAGCATGCACAGACTACACAAGGGCAAGATATTTGCCTATTATTCACATAATTTACAATCATACAAACATACAAAATAAATTAAGGACAAGTAATGAACATGGTAATGCTAACAACAGCAGTGTACAACATGTTTAGAAATGAATTATGGTGTACAATGGTAGGATAAGTGTGTGATAACTCTCAGGGCAATCCAGGAGTAGTTATGGCCTAGTAGATGATGGTGATAAGATGTATTTGACTTAGTATACAGTTAAAGAAAAAAAACCCCTGCAAACTTCAGATTCCAAACATGACAGATTTTTGACTGTGTTGTATAAATGTGATTTTTCACTACATCATTCAATTAATGTAATAGCCGAGCTAAAGTTTTTGTGTATTGTGTGTGTGCAGTTACCAGCATCGGCAAAGCATCTGTTGACTGTGTTTTGCTAAAACACAATGATCCCTATATTTACACATCTAATAAGTTTATACTGTTACATTTTAGTTCTGCAATTATTCAAGTAATTAAATTTAGCATTTTGGGGGGTCACGCACTCATTAAGTTCCTTTTACAGAGTGGTAATTGATTATTTTATTGTTTTGCTCTGCAGATGTCAGGAAATAGAGAGAAATTAATTGAATGCAAATTTGATTAACATGGGCTGAGCAGAAATTCTCCCTGTAGCACTTTTGCTGAAAATCTCAATCTGAGTCTTAAATAAATGAATGAATGTTAACTTGCAAGTATAATAGCAAGAAATAACTTCTCATGATCCATACAGACCTTGCTTAACTAGTGAAACAGTCTTGCCACAATCATGTTATGCAGTGGATAATGCAACTTTGCTATTATTAGACTGGTGAAAACATTTCAGCTATTACTTCCTTTGAGAGGTTAATTCGATCCATATGTCATTTTCAATGCATGAGGGGGTTTATGCCCCTGGAAATCATGTTAACATTTTTATCCCACTGTGTTGGCAGCCACATTAACACTACATCCAAGGCCATCTGAAGGCCAAATTAATTGCCCCATTCCCACAGTGTCTGACTGGAGGAATAGGGTAATATAATTTGAATTTAACAGAACATTTTAGCTTGTCTAGCTAAGGGGCATATTTAATCTGAAATGGAGTTGCTACATTTCTAGACACGTCTGTCTTTCTGCCTCTGTCTCTCTCTTTCTCAGTCCAAAACCACACCTGAGGGAACTCAAGGGAATTAGCACTTGACATGTGCTGTCACTAAGTATTTAACACAAGACTTTGGATTTATCTTTTTTTTTCTCAACATACAGGAAAATATCAAATATGATTTTTGTCTCGTGTCCTTGTTTTAATGGAAAGGATGCCATATAAATGGCAATAAATTAGAACATTTTATAACCAGCCATGAGCCAGAACAATTCCAGATGATACCATTGGATGCAGAAGTTCTGGGCAGCTATAATTTAAAAATCTAATCAGTGACTCATTAGCCTCCTACTGGGCCCCTGAAAGGTCAAGAAACACATCAGTGCGTAGCACAACAAGCCTTATAGACACCAGAGTCAAAATGTAGCAAAACATTAGCTTAGCATGGGAAATTGAGGGAGGGGGGCAGCAAGGACAAATGCCATTCTGCATCCCTTCTCACAGAGTGAGGACCTGTAATTGGAAAATAACAGCTTTTCGACAGATGGGTGGAAAATGCCTGGAGCCAGCATGACTGATTGTGGAGAGGTTTAAATCTGGGTCGAGTCCCAAGCACTTTATACTAATAAGAGAATGTATGAGAAGAATCATAAATCATATCGATGTAAAGTGTGACTTAGAGAAATACTGAGGTTGTGGTTTAGGTCATATAGAGGACAAACTGAGTTATTCTGAGGGTTACTCAGTCGTGAGATCCAATGGTTTCTTTGATGGACAAATTTCTCTTGAACTTACTGTCATTAGACCGATTTAAGACCAAAAGAACAGAGAACAAGTGTAATTAAACATCAAAGGTGTCCACTCTTTGACACATAAATTATTTTGAATGTCCTACTAACTGGGAGAAAAGTATTTTGATTATTAAATAAACATTAATATAACAGTAATGGATATTAAAACAGAGTGATAAGGGTACAAATCAGTAGCACTGGAGAAACCAGTTTCTACCCCCAAATGCCAGACTACAAAAGCCAACACCTAAACCTCTGTAGTCCAGACCTGAGAACTGAGAGGAGTTTTTTGGTCAAAAATATATTTTTAATATATTCACGGCACGTATGTCTAGGACAATGTATACCTATGTATACATTGGTGCTTGAAAGTTTGTGACCCCTTTATAATGTTCTATATTTCTGCATAAATGTGACCTAAAACATCTTCAGATGTTCACACAAGTCCTAAAAGTAGATAAAGAGAACCCAGTTAAACAAATGAGACACAAATGTTATACTTGCTCATTTATTTATTGAGGAAAATGATCCAATATGACATATTTGTGAGAGACAAAAGTATGTGAACCTTTACTTTCAGTATCTGGTGTGACCCCGCTTTACATCAATAACTATAACTAAACGTTTCAGTAACTGTTCTTTAAACGTTCTTTGGTAGAACGACTTGTGTGTTTAGGGTCGTTGTCTTGCTGTATGACCCACCTTCTCTTGAGCTTCAGTTCATGGACAGATGTCCTGACATTTTTTTTTTGAATTTTTAGAAGCCGTCCTGGCCCAGATGCAGCAAAACAGGCCCAAACCATGACACTACCACTACCATGTTTCACAGATGGGATAAGGTTCTTATGCTGGAATGCAGTGTTTTCCTTTCCTTCTCATTAACAGCCAATGTGAGAGAGGCCTTCAGTTGTTTAAAAGTTACTCTGAGGTCCTTTGTGACATCACTGACTATTACACGCCTTGCTCTTGGAGTGATCTTTGTTGGTCGACACTCCTGAGGAGGTAACAGTGGTCTTGAAGTTCCTCCATTTGTACACAATCTGTCTGACTGTGGATTGGTGGAGTCCAAACTCTTTAGAGATGGTTTTGTAACCTTTTCCAGCCTGATGAGCATCTACAACTCTTTTTCTGAGCTCCTCACAAATCTCCTTTGTTTGTGCCATGATATACTTCCACAAACATGTTGTGAAGATCAGACTTTGATAGATCCCTGTTCTTTAAATAAAACAGGGTCCCCACTCACACCTGATTGTCATCCCACTGACCTGACTCTAATTTTTCTGACTTCTAATTTCTGCTAATTAACTGCTAATCCTAGAGGTTCACGTACTTTTACCTCTCACAAATATGTCATACTGGGTCATTTTCCTCAATAAATAAATGAACAAGTCTAATATTTGTGTCTCATTTGTTTAACTGGGTTCTCTTTATCTACTTTTAGGAAAATCTGATGTTTTAGGTCATATTTATGCAGAAATATAGAACACTCTAAAGGGTTCACAAACTTTCAAGCACCTATATTTATTATACCCACCTACCTAATAGTGGGAATAACCACCCTTGGCTTGCTTGGCACTAGCAAGATGTCATAGCATTTACTGTATTAGGTGACAGAAGGTATCCAGATGTAATCGTGCCCATTCCAACTGCGGTGATATACTGTACAATTGCTTTGTACCATTCGCTGGAGTTGTTGCTCCTCTCTGTCATCAATGAGCCAGGAGCACCACTGCTGTACCTTTGGGAGGTACTCATTGGGAAGCTCTCGTACTGGGCTATGAGTTGAGATACCTTGTAGCATTTTCTTGCACTAGGTTTTGTTGTGCTGACAAGCTAGCTGCTAGTTGTTTCACCTTCTGTTCTTGTTCAACACCACTTAAAAGAGTGATGTTTAATTTCATAATGTCTCTTAACATTATATTCTTTCATTACAGCCACTGTTTCCTTACAAATTAAACATGCATAGATTGCAGTCTGCTCTCTGTACAGTACTCTGTGAAAACGTATTCCTTTTCCCAACATGTCTGAAATTTTCTGCATTCGATGTTTATTTTTTGTTTCTTTGGAGCCACCATGTCTACCCAAAAGCTCAGGAACAGTGATGTAGGTGTAACATAGTTAAAGTTTTGTGTTGGGGGGGATACGGAGATGTAGAGCATTTTAGATTTAGAATTAGTTTTAGTTTTTACGTGACAGTGACACCCAGTGTTCAAAATAGAAATCTCATTTTTTTACAACCTGCTTAATAGCGGGCCAACTTTAATTTTATTTCTAAAATACCTTGCAGGCCTTTCCAAAAATGGTAATGGCCCACAGGCCAGACTTTAGACATGCCTGTACTAGAACATCCTACAAATTTAGTGATTTATAAGATGCTTCCACACTTCACCGAGTACCCTATTAACATGCCCTTTTGGATATCAGTCAAATCATGTCACTTGTCCAAGACAATAATTTTGCACTCTGCTACAATTGACTGGTGTGTTGGCTATTTACACATGCAGCAAACCTTGTCATGTGGAATCTCTTGTACGCTAGGCCAAGTTTGTTCCAAAGCAGTGGTGGTCATAATATTCTGATATGACTGAGAATATACAAAATACTGGTGGCTGGTGAAAAATATTGTAGGTGGTGCTGTTTGAGACATATTCAGTTTCCTCAGCCTTCCCATTATTTAACACAAACTGCCGGAAAGCAGAGCTCTGTGTAAGACTAAATATTAGACATTTCTAGAGTCTGTAATACATGTTAATAATGTCAGATGTTCCTAAAACCACTGACTGACTCTGCTGTAATGAAGCTTCTTTAGACAACAGTTTGGAGAATGCTGACTGGCTAAATTCTGTTATGTAGCTTGTGTTAGAAGGTCAGTGATTGGTTGCATATTTAAGGGTGGTGATTGGCTAAATTTCTGTTGCTATGCGAGAAAGAAGTTAATTTCCCCGAATATATTTTATATATTACATGTTATTGTGCATGTCTAGCACATACAGACTTAAAATACGTATATATTGATTATTCTAAATGTTTATTTAAAAAATAAAAACAATTTCCATCATGGTGGGTGGTGCCCTGGCAAATATCAAATATCAACACTGATTTGCTGTCAGGTGTAACTGGTGAATCATCCTCAATTTCTAGCTTTGTCAATTTAGCATTGATCTTGCTCTTTTATTGACTGTAATTTCAATGTTAAAATATATTATTTGAACCAGTGTTGAGGGGCAGCATGGTGGTTTAGTGGTTAGCATGTTCGCCTCTCAGCGCTGAGGTCTTGGGTTTGAGTCCCCATCTGAGTGGAGTTTCCATGTTCTCCCCGGGTCTGCAGTTTCCTCTATGGTGACCAGACGTCCTCTTTTTCCCGGACACGTCCTACTTTTGAGACCTAAAAAAATGTCCGGGGGTAATTTCAAAGTTGTCCGGAATTTTGTTCGACTGCCTCAAACATAATATTGTGGCTCGCGAATAACTCCTCGAGAAGCCATTTTTATTGGTCAACCTCCAGCAATACAACACAGCAAAAAGAATTAGACTAACATTCACACTCTCACTCACACAGTTATGCATCTGATCTACCCCCAAACCAACGGTGACTATCCTAAACTACACAAGCACTCACACATGCACACATTTATTCATACAACACAGAACACCTAAAGCTTTACCCCTACATGAACCTACAGAACAGTTACACTAACCCTCCCAAACCACCCCCAAAGACCGCTGGGAATATGCAAAACAGCAGACTGTTGCCTACGGAAATGCGACGCCCCCTAGCATGCCACAATACATACAGTGCATTGTGATTAGAATTGCCATTCCGTTCCATTCCACTCCATTCCAGGTTTCTCTGTAACGCAAAATAGTCACGCCCTTCTCCTCAAATATATCTACGGCAATGCTGAAACGAAAGTGTACGTTTGTGTAGGAGTTAAAGAAAAAATTCCTGTGCTTTCGCCAGGGTCGTGATCCGTATGAGGCAGAGTGCTTGACGTGTAAGGCAGGCACTTATGTGTCTGTGGCAAATAAAGGTGCCAACGACTTGCAGGTGCACGTCAATTCAACAAAGCATGTGAAAGCAGCCAGAGCAAGGGGGCAAGAGCTCTTCGGCTAAAGTCACAGATTTTCTTTGTGACAAAGAAAT
>BRDA01065173.1:0-10803 GCA_036984385.1 Crenuchus spilurus
GTTTGTATTTATCTATAATGTATTTGTGCATTAGCTTTTAATTTCCAATTATATTCACTTGCATGTCATGCAACATTGCTTGGAATAAATTAGAAACTTGACTCTGAGACCCTGAAGATCTGGTTTCATAGATTTTGGTTAGAGCAGAAACTCTGTTATAAGGCTGATAAATCATGTAGGTACAAGGTTGTTGTTTCTAACATGGGTGGATGTGGATGTGGGTGTAGGTAATTGCTCTAATGTATAAAAAGTGCACAGTAAGACCACTGAGCGAGCTGAAGCCTTGATCACACATGCTCCAAGACACCTAGAAGGTGAGACAAGATGTGCTGGGGGAGCAATAGAAGACCTGTTGTATTTTTCCCTCTGCTGTGATTATGTGATAATATTTTTTCACTCTTGTAAGAAGTGCCATAGGGATGGAGTGAAAGAAAATGGCACTCAGGTCGCAATGTACTATGTACTCTAGAGGAATTTTCCCTGAAGACTGTTACTGTGTTAAATTGGACTTTCGTTTGTGAGGTTGAGATCAGTGCGATGAATGGCTTTTTGAAAAAGACAGATCTGATGTGTTTATATGCACACAATCGCACACTGCCATACACGATACCCTGCTACTACTATATTACTATTGGATTTCTGAGATGGTGCCACCATTCACCAGTTGGACATTAATCAGGTTGTCCTTTACCCATAATGAGTGTTTTGCACTCTGCTACAACTGACTGGTGTGCTCACTTATTTATACATGTAGCCAATCCTGTGACGTTTCAGGCTGAGTTCATTCATTCCAGGAGTGGTAATAATATTCTATATGTACCTACACATCTACGTATATTCATATACTACAAATAAAATATGGTCTAAAATGTATCTTCCATCTTTAATATATGTAGGTAGATAAATCCTCTGATATAAAGAGGCCAAAATAAGTAAGTATACCTAACAAGCATCAATATAGAAGTGCTGAGAGGTGTAAGGTGTTTTGTCATTTCTAAGGAAACCCAGTCCAGTCTTGTTGTTTCAGATATATTACAGCCAGTGGGACCCCTGTTCCTCATTGCATGTAGGCATCAGACTTAATTGGAAATTAAAGCAAGTGTACACCTTATAGTTTTATATAGCATAGCCTAGTTCCCCAATTTAAACCCCTTTCCTCTTTCCCCCCTGCTTTCCTTCTCTCTTCACTTTCTTCCTCTTGTAGCGCTAATCTTGTCCTTTACCACCTTTGATCTGATTTTATTCCTGTCTCTCTACAGTGCAAATTGCTCTCTCTTGGATTCAGCTCACAAATGGATTCCTCTGTCTTTCATTCGCTCTCTGTAATTGTTATTGTGTTAGCAGTTAAACTAATGATGCATCGGAGGTCCATTTAAAAGGAATGAGGCAAAGGGACTGTGGTACCCATTGGCCTGGGACATCATGAGCTAAAGAGTTGAGAGAATAAGGCAATGAGGTTAGACAGCTGTTAACATAGATGTCTATATTGAGTCAAGTGCTTACCCAGGTAGAGTCTGTCAAACTGTGTGGACCTTATGAATGTCTAATGGTGCTAATACTCACTATTGCTTTTGCTCTAATTGGGTGAAGTAGTCCTGTTGAAAGGCTTGTCAAGTCTTTACAAGAGGTTTATATGGGCTTTAGAAGCTACACTGTGGACAGTAGTATTGGGTTCATTCATTATTTCTTCTAAAATCAAGAGTATTAAAAATTATTTAGCCTGATTTTGTTGAAGTAACTGTCCAATGTAGATTTTGGAACATTGCGGTGATGACGTGTTTGCATTCAGTGATGTGAGCATTAGTGAGGTCAGGATGCTGGATTATCACCACACCTACATTATCCCAAACTCCCCAACTCATCCCAAAAGTATTGGATGGGGCATCATCATTCCAAAGAACACAGCTCCACTGCTCAGTACTTGGGGGACTTTATACCTGTGTACCCCATGCCAGGCATTATTTATGGTGCCAATTGGTTTATGTTGATTTTTTGCCAAATTGTTTCCAATTTGAATCACATTTGCATGTTTTTAGATTGTATTATCTAAAAGTGAAGGCTGTGTTGGGTTTGTCTTGACTTTAGCAGTTTACTGATCTAAGAAATATTTACTTATTGCTGATTTATGATTTATGAAGTGTGTAATCACTTCTCTAACATTAGTATAAAATACCAAAAGTAACACACTGGGACTCTCCCCATCACTTTGCACTGTCCCTGACTCTAGGAGGGTGAAGACAAGCACAAGCATGTCCACTGCATGTGATGCAGCCACCGCCTCTTTTAAAACTACCGCTGATACACCATCACTGGGGAGTCAAAACACTCGGAGGAAAGCGCAGGATTCCCAGCTCCGAATTGTACCAATCAGTAGATGCCTGAGCCAGCGGACGTTTCAATGTCAAAGTGATAGGGAGAGAGAGAGTGCCATCTACCCACCCAGAGAGAGCACAGCCAATTTTTGCTCTCTTGGGCCCTGACTGTTGATGGCAAACAGCATGACCAGGATTCGAACTTGTGATCCTCTGTTCATAGTGTCAGCGTCTTAGCCTGCTGAGCCAAACATAGTTTCTAAGGGAATTACGTGTTTGCATAACACTATAGTCGCTTGTGCTGTCTGGAGGCAGTGTTTTTTGGAAGCTCTGACAAACTGATTCAGTTCTTTTCCAGAGGTTAAGACTTTGACAGGGTTTTAGCAACACAGCAATTAATACATTATTAATTGCTGAATTATGAACCAGATGCATTCAAGAGCTGAAGTACTTGTGGAATAGGCTAGTAAACTATGTGTCATTGTATTCTTGTTTTGCTATTTGTCTGTGTCTGCGAAAGCATTTTAAATCTCATGCAGATTTACAAGCAGGATCACAAAATGGCATCAAATAGGGGGTGAAAGCTGAGGTGAACATTTAAGCCTAGAATCCATCACAGAAGCCCAATTTTCCCACTTTCAGCCTGTTCTTATTCATGTCAGTGGCTCAGTGAAATAATGACCCCATCGCCCACTGAAATCCCAGCTAACGCAAACATTGCATAAACACTGCCACCATGTCAGAATGAACCCTTTTTGCTGTTCGATCTGGACGTTTGTGCCAACTACAAGCAATTATCATGTCAGTGGATATGTGTAGTGGCAGGAAGGGGAGGAATAGTGGCAGCCTAACCTCACTGCCGGACAGCTAGAAAGCAGTGACAGGACCATTAACGATGTGCTAATGCCAACAGCACCCTAACATAGCAGCATGGTACCTTTTCTGTTTGCATATCACAAAAATGCTGGTAAACCATCTGACAATTCTGAAATGGTTCTTAGTTAGAGAAATGCACAGTAGCTTGTAACAAGGAGGTTTTCACATTAGTAGTCCTAGCTTCCTCTACAAGTGCTGTGGGATTTATCTCGCCTGCATTTCTGTCCAGATCTGTAATTAGCTCCTGATGTTGTTAAGCTCTTTAGCGTCATGTTCAACCCTTCACCTACCATATCTAACATCCAGTGTCCAACACAGTCAGTAGACTACTTTCAGTATCTTTGCCAGGCTTTTATATTGATGATTGGTTTCTGTCATTGATTTTCTTTCATTCTTCTTTTGTTAAACTTCATATCACAAACCTACTACCCAGTATCATATGCAGGGAACAATCTCCTGAACTTTTGGATGCCATCATTTCTATCCTTCTTTTTTTTAATCTGGTAGTCTGGTTTTCCATCCTTTTCTGTGACTTTCTTTTATGCTAAGGTTTCTCTAAGTGTTTTTCAGAGCTTTTCTACAAGAGAATGTTCTTGACCTCTTCTTTCTCTCCCTTATGTTCTTCATCTTTCTCATTTGAGAGCTGTGAATGAGTCATAAAATTCAGATTTGGTCTGCATTCCTTTGCAGGCACACAGGTAGGAATGTGTTCATTTTCAGACTATAGTCTTGCGTAACAGATGTAATCATCTTTATATGCTGGAGTAGTCAGAAAACTGAATATGTCTGTACCACAGCACTTTCCAATATGCATTAAAGGAAGAAAATACTCCTGTTAATGATTTCTAATGAGTTTCACAAATTGCAGCCTCTACATAAAGCTGGTTTGAAAGCTTGAATCATACCTTACACTCGTGGGGAAGTTCTTGCTGATCATGCCCTGACATTTACCATCATCCATCCATTATCTTCCACTTAATCCTGATCAGGGTTGCGGGGAGTCCCCTGCCCCTACACTGGGAACCCTGCAGGACATTGCATTATCTTATCTAATCCATACATCCACACACAATGACAATTTAGTGTAGTTAATTCACCTGACCTCCATGTTTTTGGACTTTGGGAGGAAAAGTTCCCAAAGGAAGTCAACACAGACACGGGGAGAACATGGAAACTCCACCCAAATGGGGACTCAGCCACAAGACCTCAGTGCTGAGAGGCAAGCATGCCAGCCACCGTTCCGCTCTTATTGGGGCATTTAAACATCATTAGCATGCTTTTAGATGACTGTAACTGCATTTGTGGAAAGTTACTGTGGCACATGTCAATGAATTACATTGAATTTTATTGAATCTCAAGCAGAACACTTTCCCTCAGGTGTAGTCATGTGTTTCCGAGCCTCTCTAGGCTTCTCCACCTGGATCAAGCTAGTGGGGCATCTTCAAGCCTTCACTTTCTGACTGCATTGTTTCCCCACTCTCTTTCTTTCTCTCTTTCTCTCTATCTCTCTCTTGCTCTCCTCCCATTCTCAGGCAGCTGCTTAAATGAGAGAATGAGGGAGCTAGGGAAGCAAGAGAGAGTTTATATGGGTTTGATTGGCAGGGCCAGACATGCTGGAATGAGTTCTGGGGATTGGAGGTTTCTTGCTCCATCTCTCGCCCGTCAGTTTACATCACCTGGCTGCCAGGCCCCAGCATGCATGGAGGGTAACGAGCAATGTCCGAAGCCCCCCGCCCAAGCCCCCCTACCCACTCTCCAAGACCTCCCACCCTATAAGACCGCATGAGGTGATGACATGGCTTCCCTCTCTTTGCAGGAGTGCTCCATAAAACACTGACCCATTGAGCTTTCTAACATGAGCACTCTTCACCCCCTGTTAGTATAAAAGTAAACCTTTGCTCTGAAATCATCTGCCTTTAAGCATTTCAGGACTACTCAGACGGAATATATTCAATGTGTTTGAAAATCAAAGAAATGGAAAGGTTTGTTAGTTCTTGGCTGTATTTGTCTGTTCACCATCAAATATTTTGAAGTGTACTAGAGGTCAGTGTGAGGTACACAAAGTAAGTTATCAGCTATCAAATCACATTGTTGAACAAAACCTGGACCAGTGTAATTTTTTTAATGTGATGTATAAATTGTATTGACTTCCCTTAAAAGTTCTGCTGTAAACTTAGCATTTTTGAGATACAAGGATTTGTTCTGACAGCAACTGTCTGGTCCAACAAGTGCTAAAAGTAAAGGATGTCAGTTTTGCTGTACAGGAGAAAATGGTTATGTTGTATGATAGTAAAAATCCCTCTTCACCATCACATCTTAGTGACATTAGTCTTAAGACATTATCATTCCATCCAAACATTTAGCAAATGTTATGCATGTTTATGAAATTTTCAACAGAAAAAAATGCGAATGAAGTCATGTTTTTATCCACTACTGTCATGCGAGGAAACTTTAGATGATGTTGCCATTTTTCATGAAAGGGCGGCATCAAAACAAGCAATATGGAGAGATTTAACTCGGTCTTTGCCTTTAGCAGAATCATTATACATAATACAGGATCTAGACGTGCACTAATACTCTCAGCGTAGATGGTATGACTGAGCTTTTTTGAAGTGCAGATGGCATGAACACGATAACTATACAGAGAATCAACACCACTTTATATAAGCTAGCCCCTTGTGTGGAGTAAAGGGTGGTGGGCAAAATGTTTGGTGTAAGCCTTACAACAGTTCAGTGCTGTGAATACACTATTAGAATGAAACTAATGAAACAGTACATTGTATTACCAGTCTTACAACTCGTTACATCATTTATCTTTTCCAGCAGCCTTTTTCACAGTCCAGCTTTGGTAATATTTTGACATTTCCACCTCTTATCAGGATAAAACTCTTTTTTTGTGATTTTTTTTGCACATTTTCAAAATTGGCAACATTTGGTGGATAGAAAACCTACTATTGTGAAAGATCTCAGCTGTATGCCAATGCTAGTAAACAGGCACAAGTCCACTCATAATAACAGATGCAACCATACTACCCATTTGCAAATCAATGAAAATTAAAAGTACTTAAAAGTGAAGGATTTCAAACTTTTAAAAAAAACTACCAAACCAGTGCCACGCCAGCACTGCCATCAAATTTTTCCATTTTGTCATTTTAGAAGTTTTAATTTAGTGATGTATAAAAGTCTATGCAAAGTGTGCAAAGGTTTATGCATCTAAGCAGTGGTCGTGGTGAAGGATTTTGAATTTTTTTTTAAAAGGCTGTGTAGTACATTAGCAAACAGGTGATACCACACTAGCTCTACCTGCCATCTCGACTTTCCCCAGCTGTGCAGAAAGAGACAAAGTGTTCTCCTTCCCTTTGCCTTTCTCTGCCAATTAGGATCAGCTGCTGAAACAGGAAAGGAAGGGCGAGCTTCTCAGAAACACACACCAGTTGACTCTGGTGCTCTCTGCATGCTGTGAGCTGTCAATACAATTAGAGCTCCATGAGGGCCCCAGGAGTCTGACGTTGCTAACACCCCCCAACACCCCCACTGGGACCAACCCTCACTGGGTCAGAAATAACCAGAGTGTGTCGGTATGGAGCTTTCTTTCTCACTTCTTTAGAAACAATACAAATTGGAGACACTGCCATTAGCATCTTGCCACTGCGATCAACAGCATGGCCCTGGTGTTTCTTAGCATTCATAGAAATGCCCCACATTTCTGAAAAGGGTTTTGAAAGTAATGAGTGATCTCCAACAGTGGTCCCAAACCTAATCTACTGTAATCATCCCTGAAACCACTGAGAGCTTCAATAGGACATTTCAGATGTAGTTTCACTATGTTTAGCCCTGTGACTCACACAATTGCTTCATTGATCCATACTCAGTGGAATGGCAGTGGTGCATGACAGTGTAATTCAAATGCATTTGACTGTGGCACTTTTCTAATTTTGTTTCACTTTAACCAACAGAGATATTGAGTCCAAGCATTGTATAGAGTGTGACAAAACGACTTTATGGCCATGTGTAAATGCATGTATTAGGAACCTGATGAGGATAATTCTCTTAAAGTGATCTTGGGTAGTCTTAGCACTGAGCACCAAACAACGTAACTGGTTCTACATGTGACATGACATACTTTAAGCATGATCAAATTACTATCATGTTTTTTTTCTTCAGTAAACAAAAACAATGCAAAGTTATAAGAATTGTGCTGAGAGCATTGCACAAAATTTATTTCACAAGGCGGCCTGAATGGCTTAAAATCTTTTCAAGTGAGGAGAAGCGCATCATTCGCAGGTGTTCTTGGATGAGACATGACAATAACTGCTGTTCGTCATGTTTGTGATGTTTAGAATTACACAGTCAGTTCATGCTTTGAAAGGAATTCTGTGCAAAAATAAACCTGCCGTGATGACTCCCACACCAAGAAATCTCCCCGTATCCAAGTATCCAGGTCAAGTGTGAAGACGCCCTTAGTTTGATGCTGTTCCTTCATCAGACATGTTTTGGTCTGGGATGTCATTTTCTCGTACCAAAGACCTGAAGCTTAGAAAAAGAAACCCATGAGTGTAGTCTTTGTACAGTCCAGAGAGAGTCTCAACCCTCTCAGACCACTGTAATGGCTTTCCTGTGTACTCACATGTCTTTCTTTAGTTACACCATCTATATCCTGGACTGCTGTCCCATCCTGTCTCTGACCATGCACTGACAACGGCTTTATTTAGCCTCAGAAAGGTCTTTCGTGTTGCTGCTTCTGCTGACTTTTTTATAACTTTTGGAAGGAGCAGCACAAAATCATTCAATTAGGAACAAAGGACGTGCTTCATGTCATATTTGGACTCAATAGCTTTTACTTTGGTATTAGACGCAAAGGTTTTGCAAATGACCTTTGTGTTCTTTGTGCACGCTGTTGATTAATTTAGCATAATGGCTCTTTTAGAAGTTTCTTTCTTGAATGAATGAAATATAACAGGCTTACATTAAGGTCTTACTAGATAATAAATCTATCACAATGCACTACATCAGTAGACGACAAGTTTTGAACTATTAACATTAAAACAGTCATGATTGATTGCACATTTTTGAATGCTAGGTTTAACACATAAAGTGATTCATCTTGGCTTGAGCTGGGTGACATTCAGAGACTTGATACTTTGCTATTTCAGTGGCTAATCAAAAACATTTCACTCTATAATAGTATTTTATATATTATTGTTTACTAATATGTTACATTTATATAGATAGGTCTGTGAGGGCTGCATTAGATCTTTAGAAAATGATGCAGAACAGATTACAGGAGAACTTTACATTTTAGTCTCTTAGGAAGACTTTTAAAAAATGTATGAACTTGCTGAAGAGAAAGTAGCTTGAGCTGTTATTAAATGAGATCCTGATCTTAAAGGTTCTGTATGATCTTTTTTCCCACTAGATACACCAGCATCTCAAACCAAAACACATGCTTGTTATTCAGTCACATCCTTTACGTCACTCACACCTCCCTCCTTATATTTGTGTTCTTTGCACAGTGGTGCAAAGCCCAGAGGAACAAGGTGAGGTCGAGACTTATATTGCATGCAGCCGGACCGGCTAAGAAAACACAGAGCAGAGAGAAACACACACGCTCTACTCAGAATGCCTTCACTCCACTGTATCTTTATAATATTTGTTCTTTGCTGCTTTATTAATGTTAAGAATGTTGTATAAAGTTTAATTTGATTCTGATAATGGTCAGAATTAATTAAAAGTGTTAGTCTGAGCTTTCTCACTTGCACACAAACATTATAAGGTGTTGTATGGCCTGACATATGCCTGTATTATTGCCTAGATAAGTATTTTTAATAACATGCATTATAAAGAATAAGTAAATGATCGTTCAGGGGACCATCTGTACCATATATACATCCAAATATGTATTTGCCAGACATCAAGTTTTCATGCTTGAATGGAGCGAAAAGGGTGCATATTTGCTCCTGTAATCTAAGCTACTTAGTATCTCTCAGCATGTCCGGTATGCTAATGTAGACTGAATAGAGTTTGCTTAAGTTATTATGATTAGCCTTTGATCTCGTCATGTAAGGTTATGTTGGAAGGAAGACATAAGGAGATATCTCCTGAAATCTCCATATGTAGCTGTTGCCATGGTAATTTTTGCCCAAATTAGGTGGCTTTGAGGTCAAAGCAATAAACGCAGTCCATTCCCATGCAACAAAAGCTTGGCAAGATCAGATTGTAATTGATGGGTCTGGATCATAGTGATGCTGCCATTACTGAAATGGAGCCATTAAAGCAAATGTGCATTACAGTGACTTTCTCCCTTGCTAAGCTAAACGAATAGGGCACTGTGTCTGTGAAAGCTTCTCATGCTAAATGTTTCCTAATATAGTCCTGTGCTGGATTTGATCTACTAGCTGGAGTGCAGCATTAATAGTGAGAAAAGGATAGGCAGTAACAAATCATACTTTTTAACCGGAAATAACTGCACCAGATTACACAACAGATGCTCTGCCATTTCATGACATCTTTGCTTACTGGTTGATGATAGTATGTCACGTATTGTTTCAACTAGGTGATAACAGTGTTGCCTGAATTAATAAGTGTGGTCTTAGTGGAGATTCGGGTACTATTGTTAGGCTGTAATGGCTCTAGGATGAACAGGGTATGATGTTAGTGTGATCTTGTTGGGTAAGGTCATGTTAGTATGAAGGCATTAGGAAATATTTCCTCCATATGAAGCTGTTGTCATGGGGATTTCGTCACCAATAAGGTGTCTCTGAGGTCAAAGCATTACATGCAATTAATTCAACAGAAGCTTGGCTAGCTGCCATTACTGAAATTAGGGTTATTAAAGCAGTGTTTGTCACTTAGATTTTCCACTCGGGTGATGCATTGCACTGTATGAACAGCATGTTTATCTTTTCTCAGTGAATCAGTTAGTCACTTAGTAAACTGCTTTGGGTACTTTTATATGAATGTTAGTCGTTATAGCATCTTCAGACTTGGCACTGAAAACCCTGTAAACTCAGCTCCAGGAAACATGAAAAGAGTTTGTCCTGCTGTTGTTGGATTAACTGTTCAGTGTAGGCTTTCTACTAGATTTTCAGGCATTGCTGTGAGGATTTGATTGTGTTCAGCTTGTTACTGAGGTCAGTCAGAATGATGATCACTACCCCACCTCATCCCCAACTCATCCCAGATGTACTGGATGGAGCAGCATCATTCCAGAGAACACAGCTCCACAGCTAAATGCACAGCTCTGGGGTACGCCTGGCATTAGACATCGTGCCAATACGTTCATGTGTATCTACTCCAGAGTCCTATTCTATTAGCAGTACTTCACTACTGGGACTAGACAAGCTATGTACATTTGCACATTAATGCAACTTATAGTAGCAGAATGCATTCATTAGAAAGGCTGTCCACAAACATTTGGACAGATAGTGTAAGAATGACTTAATATTTGCACAGAAATGATTCTTTAAAGAAGTCAAAGGTGATTATTCAACTTCAACTTCAAACCTGCTTATCAGAGGTCCCATTCACGCCCACCCTCCACCCCAGCACATCAACAGCCCATATTACACCTTCAGCTACCACCACACAATCTGCTCTACAAATAGCGGAGACGGAT
>BRDA01065183.1:0-10000 GCA_036984385.1 Crenuchus spilurus
AAGGAAGACTTCTGGAACAAGTAGACTCTTTCATATATTTGGGATGCAGAGTAACAAAAGCTGCAGACTGTGCCAGTGAAGTGAAGTCAAGAATGGCTATGGGCATGTTGGTGATGGTCAAATTGACAAAGATGTGGACTGGATTATCAGGTGCTAGCCTGCTACAAGCAACCAGAGACAAATAGCATTGGAGAGAAGTGACTCGTCTGTGCAGCCTACCATCGCGAATCGATGACGGCGTATGACATGACATCACATGACATCATATTGGAAGGGAAAATTAACATATTGTAGTAAACATCACGGCATATTTTATCTTTTATTTTTTCCAGTAAAATAAATTTGGTTATTTTTTCAGTAAACATTGTATAAAATATGTCATATTTATGTGTGTTCTCTGTAGAGGACATGTTGACTTATTTTCACCAAGAAAGTCCAAACTTTTGCAAGGGATCTTTGAAACTCCAAATGTAAATCAAAGCAGTAAAACTCACCAACAGGCACAAATGGCTGTGAGGCAGGACTCGGACGTGACATGCCTATAGCGTTCACCGCATAAACCCGCATCTCATATGCCATGCCCTCAATCATCCTTTTAGCCTCATATGTAGTCTCCTTATAGGGGTCAAAGTTCAGCCGCATCCACCTGTAGCTCTTTTTCTTCTTCCTCTCCAGCACATAGCCTAGAAAGAAGGACAGTTCACTCTGTTAAGCTCCTGGTTAATACCTTAATGTGCCCTTATTCAAGTCCTTTCAGAACAAAATTAGTATTGGTATTTTGAACTTACCCAAAACTGGTTGGCCACCATCAAAGAGTGGGGGATCCCACTGGACAAAACAGGAATCTTCTCCAACACTGAGGATCCTTGGAGCTTGAGGTGGGTCGGGTACATCTGGAGAAATAAAAAACTCACTTTTTAAAATCACAAAAAGCTTCATCAAGATGAAATGACTTTTTGTAAAAATTGTAAAATGGCTGAATTGCATGAATAAATCTACATTTCCATTAAAATGAGCTGATGTAAATCACATTGTGTCCTATTTCATCCTTTTTGTTGACATCAATACATAGACAGAGACAGAATATTAATATCACAAAAGATTACAGCCATCTGACTAGTGTTTGGCTACACCGCTCCATACTCTCTGGTCACCAAGCACATGGTTCTTGTGAGACATGTTCTTACAGTCTCCTTCTATAAGCAATATTAAACATTTGTCAATGAGCAATCATAAGAATCTGAACCACTTTGATAAGGGCCAAAGTTGTGATGGCTAGACAACTGGATCAGAGTATTTCTTAAAACAGCAAGGCTCGTAGGTTTCTACTAGTCAGTAGTAGTTAAGTAGTTAAGGACTGCAATGTTATTTCACTATTACTTCACTATGATTTAATTACTGCCTCAATCATAATAAACCTAATAATAATAATAATAATAATAAATAATAATATTATTATTATTATTATTATTATTATTATTATTATTTTAATTTTTTTTTTTTAATTTATTATTATTATTATATCAATAATAATCATAACAATAATAATAATAATAATAATAATAATAATAATAATAATAATAATAATAATAATAATATCCCCTTTTGAAAGACAGAAAAGTGACAAAAGTAGGTGAAAGAAGTTATCACAGGGGTTTATATATGGCATGAATGAATGAAAGGTGGATTTATGTGGTCTGCCTCCCAAATGTCTATAATTACATAACATCATTAATAATATAGTTAGGTTAAAGTAACAGGGTTGATTTATTTAGTTGGGCTATTTATAAAGAGAAAAAAATGAAAATGGACAAAATCCAACGAGTTTTCCTTAGTAAAAATAAACAATACACTGTACAGTAAAATGTTTTCTGTAAAAATGTATATTTTTTTAAATAATAAATGTTAAAATTGTTCAGTTTTGGGATACAGCATGAATCTTACCAACAACTTTCACATTAATGTCAGCGGTGTCCTCTCCTGCTGGGTTGCGCACAATGACAGTGTACCCGCCCTCATCCTGGCGTTCTGCATGTTCTATAGTGAAGATGCAATGTCCCTTTGTGCTCTCCACATGGACACGTCCACTTGAATCTGTCAAGACCTGTTCAACCATTCACAACCATTAACACGGCCCTTATGTGCTAGGCCAAGCATGTTATGGTGAGTTAGGGAAATGCACAGAACATGGGTTCTCAGGATTGACTTTAGGAAACTCTAATCACAAGAGTCTACATTAAGCACTGGAGGCCAATCCCAAACAAAGCAAACGAGCAGGTCAACCTTCAAACATTGATATTCCATCCATCCATTATCCACTTAATCCTGATCAGGGTCACAGTTAGAACCCTACCTCCTCACCATGTCCAGGAAGGGGCATTACAGACTATCCTAGCCAAGCCCAGGACAGGGCAACATTGACATTACAGATGCAAAACCAAATAATCCTAAACATGTCATTCCTTGCTTTTTTACTTACTGTGTTTGAAAGTGGTTGGTATTTTTGCTCAAACCATGTTCCATAAACTGAGTATATATGAAGCATGCACTCACCTGATGCACTCAGTATGCTTCAGAGCAGTGTGCAGTACATGTCAAGTGCTCTTAAAGGTACAGTGTGCAATTTTAGAGCACCAAAATCACTGTCCTGCTATTTGTTTTAAATTAAGAGGGTTAAATATAGAAAATTTGATAATTATCACAAAACCACACACTGCGACTGTAATGTGTAGTGTGAAGGATTTGAGGAAACAAACTATAGTCATAAATCAAAAACATTATATCATGAAAAAGTTCATTTTTGTTCATAATTGGATTCAAAAAGGTTAATTTTCACATTTTCTATTCATCACATGTACATTGGCATAGTTCAAGACTTTTTTTGTTTTAATGTTAATCATTGTGTTGTATAGCTAATGAGATTGCTGGCCAATCAAGGACAGTAACATCATGGTCAGCAAACCATTTGGTAGCAGTTTTGGCACTGTGGGCAAAACTAAGTTAACTGAAAAGGGAATCTTCATAAACATTGTTAGCAGATGGAAGCATGAAGCGCTGTAAAATCTCCTTGTAGATGGCCACACTGACTTTGGACTTGATATAACACAGTGGACCAACACCAGCAGATGACATGGCACCCAAACCATCACAGACTGTAGAAACTTCACACTGGACTTCAGACACGTTGGATTTTTTGCCTCTTCACTCTTCCTCCAGATTTCTAAATTTAAAATCATCTGAAAATTGGACTTTGGAGCAAAAGTTCAGCTGTTTTCCTGATGATATGCTTTAAGATACAGTTGTCGCACCCCCATCTGGGTCTGGCATGTCTCTCTGTCCCTTTTGGTGCCTGTGTTTTTCTCCAACCCAGTGTCCATCTGATGTCATTGTCTCCACCCCCCTGTGATGTCACTTCATTGGTCAGGTCTGTTCCCTCGTTTATGTCTAATCACGGTCACTATAAGTCTTCTCTGTTTACCATTGTCTTTGTCAGTCATTGAATGTAAATATACATGTGATGTATTTTGTTTTCTTTAATTAACCCTCACTTTTGGAATTCATCATCCTGCATCCTTTTTTCTCGTCTCTGCCCTACTTGGACTACAACAACAGTATTCATACAGTTAAGTAGTAATTTATTCAAACTCGATTCTAATAACTGGAGATACCAGATTTCTGATTTTCATGAACATTAAGCCATATTGATTAGTTTTAATACAATAAAATCACTTTACATGTAATTAATTTAAAAATTACCTTTTTGACTTAAATAATAAAAAACGGCTTTTTCACAATGTTCAAACTTTTTGATGTATGACTATGTATTAGTATATTAGCATTAGACAGACATGATACATCTCAGGAAAGAGGATGATGAGAATGATCGTTTAGTAAAGAATGAATTGAAACTTACCTACAAAAGTTAATTTGTGAATTCATTGAACATCTTAATAATTCACTGTTATGCCTCATGGCATGTTATGACCATTTGGAAAGATTAACCATGCTATGCCCCCATTGGGAATAATGGGACCAAACAAGTATCACAATGCAGTGGCTGGAGCAGCAGAAAGGCAATAAAGACAAAGGTCAGAAGACATTCTCATGGCACATAATAACGAGAGATCGTGGCTGGGTTATTGTTTTAAAGGCCAAAACTCACTTCACCATCCTTCAAAGTCCAGATGAAGGCTGGTTCCCGTTTCCCATCTTCCACGTCCTTGTTAGATTTACCCTGCACAAGCACATGAAGTGATGAAGCCTTGGCAAGCAAGGAAAATGTTAAGAGTGAGAGGTCAGAGGTCAAACTTCCTGCTGAATACAAACCTTCAAAAAGTGACCATCCGTCTCTCAGCCATGTGCACTTACCTGCCTGGGCTTCAGAGCTGAAGTCCAAAGCCCCCATATAGGAGCTCCTATCTCAGTGTTAAAGTGTAAAGGAGTTCAAAGATAAATGACTGATTGTGTTCATGGTAGTAAGTGGGAAAACATGCTCTGCTTACTAACTTCCTTTCTGTGTTGAGATGGCTCATAGATTTAAAATAAACTGAACAAATTAGAATGGCTGTGTTGATTTATTTGATCCAGATAATGAGTTAATTGTCAAGCCCTGTGCTCAATCAGGCTTGTTGGGGCAGAAAATAATTAAAAACTTTCAGAACTGGGTAGAATAAGAGAATAGAAAAAATGTTTTCTGCACTGTCAGAACTGACACTGAGCCAGATGCAATTGATGAAAATATTCCTTTATTAAAGTATCAAGTATTGGGACACATTAGGACTAACATGCGTTGACAAGAACAATTACTAACAATAATGAAACACAACAGCCACTACCTCACCTTCTCTGACTTTGTCCAAACTACAGTTGGGGCTGGGTCTCCAGTGATTGGCACATCCAGTCGCAACTTGTTTCCAGCCACAACCAAAATAGTGGAATCTGCAGTTTTGCCCATGCAATCCAGGTGGATCTTTGGAGGGTCTGTTTGTGAGAAAAATGAAAGGAAGTCACAACCTTTCAACCTTTAATGAAAGTTTAACCATTAACTTAAACTATTAACCCTCTGGAGGCAAACATCTGTGCTTTATTTTCCTGCCAAATGAAGTGAGCTTTCAGTCATATGATAATGACATGGTAATTCTGGACATTCCATTGGTGGATTACTGGCTGTGGTCAAAGGTCCATTGTTGTCCATCATTGAATTCAAAAAGGTAAACTATTACATAAAGGGACATTTCAAGCCATTTTTGTTTTACTGTTGATCAGTGTTATAAACTCAGAAATTCAGACTCTCAAAATGAAAGTACCAACATTAAAAAAAAAATTTGTTATCAAATTCTGAACACAAATGAATTTTTTTAGATGTACTAGTGTATGGATATTTCAGCAACCTGAATTGAAGATATGGCAGATTTTTGTTGATTGGTATGGCATAATGGTCGCCAACACTACCAGCACAGATGAGCTAGCTGGTGGGTTTTTAGTATTATATGTAATATCAGTGCAAGTCTACCCTTTATGGTTAAATGAATCGAACCATTTCTAAGTGCAGTGGTCATTGTATAACTTTTTGAGTAAACCAAAAAATTCACGCATAAACCAAAAAGAAGGAAATCTTATGTCTTTGCATTTTTAACATATTTGTTATGTGATTATACACTCAAACAAAATGAATAGGTTACATTGAATATTGTTCTGCATTTGCTTAGATTTTAACCAACAATCTTGTGCACGGAATGTTTTGTGGTGAGTTAACTGAACTTTAACTTGCAAAAGGTTGGAAACCCCTTTTCCAATTGAAAATAATTTAATCAATTAATTAATTAATTCATTAAAATAATTAATACATCCTCTGCAGAAAAAAAATCTTCCAATTTTAGTGTACAGTTTCTATCTATTTGCTCAATTTAACTTACTGAAAATAAATAAACAATATAAAATGTGTCAACACATTTACAAAAGGTTTCATTTTGTTTTTTTCTGTTTTTCAATAATAATAATAATAATAATAATAATAATAATAATAATAATAATAATACATAAAAAGTGTGTGTGCCTTAAATTAAAAGTTTTACTTAGGAAATAAAAACACGTAATTTGACCAGGATTGTCCAAATGTTTGCACTCTAACTGAAGGTGCAGTTAGACTCTGCCTTCATTTTCCTCCTGAATATGACAAAAGAATTATGAAAAAAGAATTGAGTTAACATGACTTCTGCTTACCTTGACGAGGGACATAGTCAATCTTGACCTCTGAAAACACAGAGGAGAAAATGAGTAACTGTTGCAGTGTTAAAAATGCTGCAGAACAATACTGTGATTATCTAAAGAACCTAATAGATAAGTACCAAGAAAGTTGAGTTTGGCCGAGAGGTTAAATGCGTAGCCTTCAGGTACAAAGGTGTAGTCCCCTTCATCTTCTGGCCGGACATCATCAATGGTGAGCTTATGAATCCTAAAGCAAGAGAATATCAGACACATTCAGAATAAGAACTTACAACTACCTACTATTTAATAAACAAATATACACAACATATCTTAGCAAATGAAACCATCATACAAATAGAATAAATATCTAAACATCATTTAGAGAATGTTGTGAGCTTATGATAAGATATTTTTACGTGTAACTAGACATTTCTTATTTGTTTTAATTAACTTTATTAAGTAAAATTTTGTCACTGTGTTGGCAGATGATTTAGCTTGTGTAAATTTTTTTTCTCCCATTGTGTTTTGGTAGCCAATCGAATTTTGCTCTCTTGGGACCCAGCTGCTGTCGGCAAGCAGCATGATCAGGGTTCAAACTCGCGATCCTCAGATTACAGTGACAGCACCTTAGTCCAATGAGTCACTCAGGGCCAAAACATTTATGTTGAAATAAGCCGAACCAATAGAGGGAAGTTAAATTGTATTGTAATAAACTTACGACTAGGGCTGTCACAATTATTACAAACTAGTTCATCTCCAAAAATTAGAATATTATGAAAAAGTTTGTGTTTAATTTTTAAAAAATCAGCTGTCATAAATTTTGTATTCATTGCATATAAAGTGTGACCTTCCGCCTGATGTAGCGTCTTGAGCCACGCCCCGTGTCTTCTCATGTGTCTTCATTGTCAACCCCTGTCTTCTCCATTCCATTAGTTTGTCTTTAAAAGCAACCTCATGTTCCATAGTCATTGTCGGTCATTCTGTGTGTTTCACGTTCCCTGTGTTACTCTGTGTGTCTCTATGTCAGGATCTGTGTGTATCTCACCAAGTTCTAGTCACATTTGTCAAGCCACAGTATTTTGTTTAGTTTCAAAGCCACAGTTCTTGTGGTGTTTGCCGTTTTCAAATTCAGTCTGCTTCCTACATGGTCACAGCCTTTTTACATAAAGACACATTTACATTTCGCTTTTTGATTTTATTGTTGATCAGTATGACTTATAGCTCATGAAAATCAGAAATCCACAATTTCAAATTATTAGAAAATTTAATTTCAAGTTTCAGTAAATTACTATTCCAACAGTATCAACATTAAAACAAAAAAGGCTTAAAATATGTGTAATGAATATAAAAGTTTACTTTTTTTAAAATTAAATTATAAACACTAACTTTTTCACGATATTCTAAATTTTGAAGATATAGTAGTAATCGTGTGATCACAAATAATTGGAAATATTTAAACTGACCATAGCTATTATCTGTCGCTGTCATAAGTTTGTTTTGCAACAAATTAAATTTTACTTTTTTTATCGGTTGTTTAAGTAAATAAATAACAGTCAAATGTGACTGAAATGTGATGGATGTAAACATAATGTTGTTGGTGTTATTAAATCTTTAGAGGGCCGCAGTGAGTAATATTTGTTTATTTGAGCTCAGTTGGGCTGCTCTGAATTGACCATTGTTAAGATGTCCCAACTATGAGCACATTCACATACAGTATGGCTCATATGATGTCTACTACTGACTCATTCTGAACTGATAAAGGATGTTAACACTTGATTAAACAGTTTAAACTGCTTTTTTAAACAAAACACAATACCATACAGTCAAACAGTTCCTTTATGTATACTCATATTAGTCTAAAAGACAGTATGTCTATTAAATTCTGTCAGCTAAAGAGAGTCAAATAGTCAAGTACAAATTATATGGTTACACACATAGACACAAATCATATTAGCCATTCAAACTGAGGTTATATGTTTTCCTTTTTATTTTAAAAAGTCGGATACACACAAAAACTTACCGGCCAATATGTGTGATGTGGGTTCTGGCATCAGCCTTGACCTCCACTCCATTTTTGTACCAGATTCCTTTGACATTCTCATCAGAAACCTCACACTTGAACACTGCCTGGTCCTTAGCTTTCACTGTCAGGTCAGCAATGCTCTGATACACCTCCAGATCCTTCTCTAAAGAGGTCAAAGCATACAGGCTTTTCAGTCAAGACTCAAGGCCAAACATCAAACACAGGAGTTTGTTATAAAATACAGTCTTGTACAAAAGCTAGTGCCCCCTTGTTAGGGCCCCCTAAAAGAAAATAAGTGAACCCATGTTCTGCACATTTCTGTTAATTCTGTTACTCTTTAAAATTGTGGTCAATGGTATGTGTAAATGGTTTAAAGTTTTTTTTTTAATTTATTTTGTATAATTTGTTCTGACTTTTTAACTTTTTTACTTATCAATTTAATCTAATGGATATTTTGTATGACACCAAATTAGTTCTATATCAGTCTAAGAATGAATATAATAATTGTGGATACTCCACGCAAATCTAATTTCATATATAATATAATGAAATCAATTAATAAGAACAACCTGATATTTGAAAGTAGATATATGTATTTTGTCCATGGTGGATTATCCATGCAGATTCATGACTTTTTTGAAAATGTAAGAAAACTCGGTGTATAAGGGGTTAAAAAAGATTGTGTTCTGTATGTTTTTGGTTGTTTAAATAACATGATTTGCACAATAGATTCTGAATGTATCAAATTTTATTCAAAACAAAACTTGCAAATGTAATGTGTTATTCTTCCAATTTCCTGGCAATCATTTGACTGACCAGACTGGGGTCCAGAAGATGATTAAATGAAGTAATGATGGACATACTGAGCAAATAAAATGTTTTAACAAAAGATATTACAAGAAAATACAATCAAATAAAAAATTGATGTAAATGTGAGCAAACAGAGCTTTACTGTGCCAACACATCTACGCTGAATATATCCAATCATATGCTAATATCACTGGCAGGCTGAAGTAGAGGATTAGAAATGTGTGAAATTATGTTTGGAGGCTTAGCCACATAGTAGAATGAGGGTTGAGTAGCTGGAGCTGCTTCCCCCAGAGCCCAGCAGTTATGAGGTGGTGTAAAGAAAGCATGGGGGCACTGGGGAGTGATGATCTTGCTTGCAGCCTGGCAGTGGGACAGTGCTGCTGGGCAGCTGCTAATGTTTGGCACCTACTCTGGTTCATTATTTGACCAGCTAAACCAAACTTGGCAGAGCAGTGAGGCATAGACTGGATTGCTTTTAAAAAGCTATGTAGATGCAGGGCGTCCAAATGGGTTTATGAGGGAGAGCAGGAGAGAGAGAGTGAGAGAGGTCATGAAGTCAATGTTTACAGCAATATAAAACCAATTTGGTTGCAGATAAATGTATGAAATCACTCTAATATGCTTGTGCTTTGTACCTTCACAGGTTTCAGATAATGAGTCCACTGAAAAATGCTCTGTGTGCTTTGAATTTATATCTTTTAAGTCTGTCAACTGGCAAATCAATTAGCATAATTCCTTCTTTGTAGGAAGATGTAAAATTTAATAGACATTAATAAAGATGTAAAAATACTTCTATAGATATATGAACATAACTGTATATGATTCTAATTAGTGAAATTCCTGCAAAGCATCAAGGACCTTGACAGTCAACTTAATATAGTTACAGTCAGGAAATATGGCATAAACTAATTATTAATAGAAAGTTTAAAGTATCTTATTTAAATTCAATATGTTTTTTGT
>BRDA01065183.1:15000-21177 GCA_036984385.1 Crenuchus spilurus
GGACATGCATGCCATCTACTGGACTTCTGAGGAATGTCCTGTGAATCACACAGGCCTGTAATGGCATATGAAATCATTGCCTCTTTGAAGCCTTTCTGGAGATGGTGTAACATTGTTTACTAATTAAAATCTCAAGACATGTGTTTTACAGCAGTTATTCAATCATTCATAACGGTTTCAGTGTAATTAGCCTTAACATTATAAATGGAATAAGACACATAACATTTAATGGGTTAATCACCCTTGTACAGGTCTCAGAAAGTGACGTGGTCATTATTCAGTTTTGGTATGTCAGCAGGACAGAGATGTTTGCATTTATTTAGTCATGTGCCAGACTAAAGTGTAGTTTGATGCACAGTCTTCAATTGCTTAGCCTTAGCCTAGCACATTAAAGCTGCACTATGTATTGGGGGATTCAGAGACGTCTGTGGTGGAACAAAATGCACAAAATGTTCAAGAATATTATGTAATGTCTGTTAGGAATCTATTATTATATTATTTATTATGTTCACACTAAGGAGAACTCAATGAAAACTTGGTAAACAAAATATGTCATTGCCAAAATATCTACTATTCTCATCATATCATTATCAGCTTAATGTTATATTTGCATTTGAGACATTTGATAAGCCCATCAAGCTGGACCATTTTTTGACCCTGTGTTTACCGTAATATTAACATGTAAGGATATATAACATAATTTTAAAATGGTTGGGAAAACTATATAAATAAATATATATAAAATATGGTATGGTCGCAAAAAACTTGACCTCACAGATTTTTCAAAGTATATTTTAGGTATATATACCGTTTCAGTAGCCAGCGCTGGGTCAATGGTTTGATTGTTTGATCCTCTACACTGGTAGAAAAATGGAGGAAGGGGGTCAGGGTAGGTCAATGGCCAGGGCAGGTCACTGGTTTGATGCCCTGATCTGGTAAGAAAATGGGGGAAGGGGGCCAGGGCAGGTCATTGGTCTGATCCCCTGAACCAGTAGGAAAATGGAGGAAGGGGGTCAGGGTAGGTCAATGGCCAGGGCAGGTCACTGGTTTGATGCCCTGAACTGGTAAGAAAATGGGGGAAGGGGGCCAGGGCAGGTCATTGGTCTGATCCCCTGAACCAGTAGGAAAATGGGGGAAAAGGGGCCAGAGTAGGTCACTGGCCAGGGCAGGTCACTAGTTTGATGCCCTGAATGAATGGAACATCCCCTCCCTAAAACAAAACCTTCAGAACTTAACCTCCAACTGCTCATGGAGTGTTGTGGCTGGTGTGGCTGCCCACTGCTCTGAGTATATGTGCATTTTATATTAAAGCACCATTTTTTTATAACACATTAGTGAAAAAGTTAAGTGTAGGAGTGTGTGTTCATGCAGGCGTGTGTATGTGTGTTAGATTATGGATAACAATCTTACCACTTAACCTGGGCTCCTTCCTCAGACACCTCACACTCAAACTCTACTCTTTCTCCCTTCATCACCATCTGATCCTCAAGATTACGCACTATCAGAACAGGAGGCTCTGAGAGAGAGAGAGAGAGAGTGAGAGAGCAAGAGAGAGAGAGAGAGACAGAGAGTGTGTGAGAGAGAGAATACTGAGTGTTCAGTCTGTCTCATGTAACTGGCCACACTTGTCCTGTTTTAATGTCCATTATAAGCAGATGGCCATCATGCCTCACCAAGTACCTTTAACAAAGAGCTCAGTGAAGCTTTTCTCTTCTCCTATTACACAGGTGTAGGCAGCATCATCCGCCAGAGAGCAGTTGTTGATGGTGAGGAAGCGTTTGTTGCCTACACTCTCAAAGATGTACCTGAGGGAACAGGACAAAGAAGCTCAGTAGCAGTTCCTGTTTTGACCTGTAGGTAGAGACAAAACCTCACTGCACACAAGAGCTTCACTAAATGTCTTTCACTCGGGACATATGGAGACATCACCACTGGTTGAATTGACCAAAATACACTAAAAGCAATGCATAAAAGTGCATTATACTACCAGTCAAATATACTTGCTTATAGTGTTAGTAAAAGTCACAAACAAAATCAAGAGCAGCTGTTGTCCAAGAGTACACTGTTCTATTTATTGCTTTAACTATTTCAACCTAGTCATAGTCCAGACAGTGTGAAATGCCTGACCACTCTAAGACATTACACACTTTTACACAGGGCTGTGTACAGCTGATCACAGATATAGTGTCAGAAGGACCTGCTCTTTCATGCATAGACCCACTGGAGCCACTCACTTGCTAAGGGTTTGGATTGACGAAGAGTAGAGAAGACCATCCATCCACAAGCACATGGTATTGTTTGAACATGACAGCAGAGAGAACATTTGTTATTAGCAATTTCTCCTTTGACTACAATGTATACATGTATCATACAGTATTGTGACCGAGTTGAAATGAACATGTATTTATTTTCACATGACCTGTCATTTCAAACTTCAAGGCTTGAATGATTTAAATGCTTTTGTGTCAAGTTACCTTCCTGTAGCTTTGATCTCCTGTCCATTTTTCAACCACTTCACTTCTACATCAGGATTTGCCACCTCAATCTGCAGTTTGATCTTGTGTCCCTTTTCAACCTGGTAGGCTGGGTCCAGCTTTTTGAGGAAAGCTAAGAAAGAGTGGTTTAAACTGAGATATTGATGTTTATATCAACTACTAGAGAAGCTTGTATCTGCATCAAGTTTAAATCATTTTCAATTTAGGGCCAGTAGATTGTGGTGTCTGGTAACATGGCAAGGGGCCACATGTTCTCCAACCAGACTCTCCACCGGTGTTCCACAAGGTTCAGTGCTGGGTCCTCTTCTGTTCTCACTCTACACCTGCTCTCTTGGTGAAGTAATAACCTCTCATGCATTCTCTTCCCACTGCTACGCTGATGACCCTCAACTCATCCTTTCCTGCCCTCCTTCTGACACCTAGGTTTTTATTCACATGTCTTGCTGATGTCTTGTTGTGGATGGCGTTTCATTAGATCCTTGCAACTGATCCAGAATGCAGTGGTACGACTTATCTTCAATGTTCCAAAATACAATCATGTAACTCCTCTGCTGCGCTCTCTTTACAGGCTGCCTGTAGCTGCCCGTAGTAAATTCAAAACTCTGATGTTGGCCTACAAAGCCAAGAATGGACCAGCTCCTCCGTACCTAATGGGAATTTCGAGCTTCAAGCACAGCTCGACTTGACCCCCCATTCTTCAAGATGCATAGAAGATAAGCATCAAGACTTTTCTCTGCCGTCACACCTAAATGGTGGAATGTACTTCCCCTGCCTGTCCGAATGGAAGTCACTTGCTGTCTTCATACGATAACTGAAGACCCATCTCTTCCAAGAGTTCTTATCCTGTACTCACTAAAGGCATGTGACTATATATATGTCTTTATTGTCATTATGTTAAAGTCATTCAATGTATATTGAGCATTGTGTAACTAAGCATGTTGTTATTGTATGTATAAGTATGTTGAATGAATATTATGTATCTAGGTATCCATACTAACTTTGGTATTTGGCAGCATCTAAGCTTGAGGTATCTTCTGAATTCTATCCTACACTAACTAGCTAGGGATTCTTCATTGGTAAACAGCAAAGCACTTTTGAAAGTCACTCTGGATAAGAGCATCTAAATGCCTCAAATATAAATGTAAAAAGCCATATAGTTTAAGAGTTTTACACAAACCTGCACTCTTCTTCTCTTCCTTCTTCATCTTCTTGAGCCTCTTGAGCATGCCTCGCAAGTCTGTGATGCCATACTGGAAGGCGATCTTCTCGTATGCTGATGCAGGAGCTTTACTGAGGATTTCCCACACGTCCACATCAGGCTCAGTGTTCACATGGACATTACTGTGGTCAGAGAGCAGAAGGTAGAAGCCTCTGTCAGGATAGCGTTTACAGGATAAAAATCCCTGAGTATGAAATTCAGATGATAGCTAAGACGCAGAAACACAAAGTTTGCATTTTTCAACCAAAGAATGCAATATAATGCTATAGGCTGCTTCAAGCCACTGTTAGAAACTTCATTAGCATATACTGTAAAGCAAATAGTGGATAGCGCATTTAAACAAATTGCAATAAATATATACAGGACATGAATGAATTCTTACCGTTGGCCACTTTTTAAGAAACTGCTGCACTTATTCAGAAGCAGAACCCAATGCATGACAAGACAGACCACAGCAGATTAATGCACACAATACAACACTCAGTCCACTTCTAAAGAGTAGCACTCATCAGCCCAATCAGAAAAGTTAATTTAATTTAAAGTACTGTTTGGGCCAGTTCTCTAGATGTAGATTTAGTCCTGAAATCTGCAGTGAAGCATCATCAGACCAGACTCTAAAAATGAAAGATTTCTGGAAGTTCCTCAAATTGTCACACTGGTAGAACTCATAGAAATGCCTCCAGGAGTAATTTATGTTGGTTATATTTAACCAGCAAAAAGGTTTTTCTTAAAAAAAAAAATTAATAAAAAAAAATATATATATATATATATATATATATATATATATATATATATAATTTTTAAGAACCTTTTTGCAATTATTTTTTCAAAAATGTTACGGCACTTAAAGGAACTTTCTCTTCATTTAATGTTCTAGTAGGAGCTCGATCTTTCTTGAAAAGGTTTTTAAAACCTTTGCAAACAGATTACTCAAAAAAACAATTGCCTAGAAAGGTGGAACATACTTTAACTGGGCTTGCCTAGTGTGACACACCGAAGAACCTTCCTTCAATGTAGCTTTTTTTCAATCAAGAACTCACAAAAGTTCTTAGTATTACTAGGCCCATTTTAGTTATAATGCACCTCCAAAAATTTGAATATTGTGGAAAAAAGTTCATTTTATGTTTATAATTTAATTAAAAAATGTAAACGCTTTTGAAACCTCTCATCACAGCCTGGTCTCTGTCTTGTCTGCGCGCCTTTTGTTTACGCTTATATCTTGTCACTTTCTTAGTTCTGCCCTCGCCATGTTCTGAGTGCACCTGTCTTGTGATTCTACAGCCCTAGTTCCCCATCTCATGTCTGATTACATTTGGTTTATATGTTCCCTCATGTGTCAGTCTTCACTGGTCATTGTATTGTCAATGTGTCAAGTGTAGTGTCTGGATATAAGACTTTTATGTGATACAAACTATACTGATCAACATTAAAACAAAAATATTTAAAAGTATGTCACCTTACATGCAATGAATATGATAAAATGTGACAGTTTAATGTTTTGAATTAAATTATGAACACAAATGAACATACATTTTAGAGATGCACTGGTACATGTTGTACAGAAAACAGCATTATATATAAATACTTGTATTTTTACATGTATAAAGTAAAGTGTCATTTGAGGGGTTATATTGTTCTGAAACAGCTTTACAGATTCATTGTGTGCACAGTAGATTATTTTAAGTGTATTTGTGTAATTAATAACTAATCTAACACTGTAGTAACAGCAATAGCAAATATGATCAATTATGTGACATTAATACAAAGCGAGTTTAGCATCTTTGAAGGCCATCAAAGCTGCCTGCTGTGTAAACAGTGCTTGAGTGTCAAGTGAGGGTGCTCATACAGGACTGAAAGATTGAGAATTGTGAGCATTCTGCCATTTGAGAATTAATTAGGATGGAAAGATGCAGCACAGAGCAAATGCTGCTAGCAGGACTATTAGGCCAAGTAAAAAAAAAAATTGGTGATCATCCTTTTTCACCAAAATTTTGGGTCGGGGGGGAGGTGTTTTTTTTTTTTTTTTTTTTTTTGTTGTGGCGGCTCTTGGGGGTGTCGGCCAATCAAATGGCTGCGTGTCGTACGGTATTTGCATAAAGTTCTCTTGTGTGTTTATGGGGTCTATTTTGTAATTATTTGGGGTCTTTAAGAGGAGATTTTTGTATGTGTAATGATTGTTAGTTGTAGTCTAGTCTCTATGAGTTATTTTTAGTGTGTTTTAGTTAAGTTACCGTTAATGTGTGTCTTAGTCAGTTATTCTGTCTTATTTATAGAACCGGCCCTCCGTCTGCTTCTCTGTGTGTGAGTCTGCGCGCACGCTGCGATAATAGTTATTATAATATATTACAGTTAGTTAAAATAATCCATTGTATTTTATTTCATTAGATAACAGGGAAATTAAACGAATTTTATTGGCTGACTGCAGTGTTTTTATGATGCTGGCCACTGCAAAAGCCATGATTT
>BRDA01065185.1:0-12500 GCA_036984385.1 Crenuchus spilurus
GACATAGCAGGTGTAAATAAAAACAAAGAGGAGCTCCTGTAAAAGAAGAAATAACCCCAGGACCTCATATACATTTTATCCAATTTAATTAAGGACGAATACATTACATCAGCTAGAGTCAAGTCTTATCTGGTTAGTTTATATGCAGAATAAATGGCTTTGAAACACAACCTCAGTATTTCTAGAACTTATTGACTTCTTATCCTTTATGAATCACTCTTCCTCTGCTTTATTCTGGCTGAGTTGAGGACTCACCTCTCTCTCTCTCTCTCTCTCTCTCTCTCTCTCTCTCTCTCTCTCTCTCTCTCTCTCTCTCTCTCCACAGTTTCTCAGACTTGTTTTGAACCTTATGACTGCTGGTCTTTGCCAGGTTGTCCACTGTACTCGTCTTTTGGCTGTTAACACTGTCGCTAATGTAGCAGACGTGGACAAATGTAGCTTCAGCATGAAGCCAAGTATCATGTGACACACTCTCTTTCTCTCCTCTGTCTGCCTGTCTCTGTCTCTCTATCTCTCTTTTATTGCCTCTCTCTGACTCTTGACTCTTTCTGTCTCTCTCTGTCTGTCCATCTCTGTCTATTCCTCTGACTTTTTCTGTGTCTCTGGCATCCATCCAACCATCCATCCGTCCCATCTATCCATCCATCCATCCCATCTATCCAACCATCCATCCGTCCCATCTATCCATCCATCCATCCATCCCATCCATCCATCCATCCAACCATTTATTCAACCATCCATCCAACCAACCAACCATCCATCCATCCATCCAACCATCTATCCAACCATCCATCCATCTATCCATCCATCTATCCATCCATCCAGTCTCAAATATGAAGACCATGTTTGTGTCTCCAGTTTTTGCCTCTCAGCCTAGTTCCCTTCTGTGTTTGATCAGCCTAAGGAAGATGAAAGAACGTTTCACTTGATAGGTGTGTTTATTTCAATTACAGCCCCACCACCGGTTCATCACGAGCCACAATGTAGCTTTTGTGCTGTACAAGCCTTGCATGATGCCGTTATAAACAATCCTTTAGGAATATGCTGTGAACACGTGTCCGGCTGTTCACTCCAGTGGACATCACTCTCGTATGCTTTAATGAAAAGAGGGACCTTTATATCATTCTGTTTGCAGACACTGATACCTACCTGCTGATAAAACTCTGTGTGTGTGTGTGTGTGTGTGTGTGTGTGTGTGTCAGAGTGGAAAAAGTACCTCGTTGGCATCCACGTGACATTAAAATCCCCAGTGTCTCCTCCATGCCGTCTATTTAAGAAACCCTTCAGGAACACACCATGTTCTCAGAGACAGTGTGTCACTGACTTCTCATCCTTTTTATTTTACTGGAACTACTAATTAAGACTTGAATTCATCACAAGACTTATTTTTATGTCCACGTCACCATCCTGTTCAAGCTCATCATTTTAAGAATTAAAAAATGAAAGGAAATGTGAGAAACTCTTCCTGGAAGTGTCATTGTAATGATATCCCTGCTTAAGTCCTTGAACATCTCTGTGATTTGAAGGAAAGCACCACAAAACCACGTGTATAGCCTCAGGGAAGCTAAATCTGGGTTTGTTAATACAGAATATCAAATAGTGGTGTTAAGCTACTTCTGGTAGTATTGTAAAAATGGCCAATGCCACTGTTTAGAAACACTTATACGGTAAAATTGATGTTACTTAAGTGCTCAAATCAAATGAGCTTTTACATAATGAGCATCAGATATCAGACATATCTCTGTACTGGATGAAGTCTTAATGGATTTGTGGAAGACTGCAGCTAGCAAAACTAGCCGCTAATTGTGCTAACTATTGCTAATGCTATATTTTTAAACATGGCAGCTATCATATAGTGTAGAACACATACAGTTCAGTTATAATTTGATGAGTGCTTTGATTAATTTGAATCCATTTTTGTCAATTCTTTTAACTTTTGTCAATTTGCATATTAGCCGTACTAGCAACCTAGCAGCCATACTGGTTTTAATATCATGGCTAATCAGTGTATAGAGTACAAATCATCCTTTAATTTTACAAATCCGGATTTCCACAAGTAAGTCTTTTCTAACTAGTGGTGAATTTTCCCTAATAGCGGGTTGAGTTATGCAAAAACAGGATTTTTTGTGTGATAGTTCTGTCTCAGGCCAAATCAACAGCTTACTGTCTTGTTCTATAAAGCCAAGTATATCGTTTGATACATAGTTAATAAATATATATTATCTGTTTGATAATTACAGGGGTTAGACAATGAAACTGAAACAGCTGGTTTTAGACCACAATAATTGATTAGTAGGTGTTGGGCCTCCTTTTGCAGCCAATACAGCGTCAGTTCGTCTTGGGAATGACATATACAAGTCCTGCACAGTGGTCAGAGGGATTTTAAGCCATTCTTCTTGCAGGATAGTGGTCAGGTCACTACGTGATGCTGGTGGAGGAAACCGTTTCCTGACTCGCTCCTCCAAAACACCCCAAAGTGGCTCAATAATATTTAGACACAAAGACTTGCTGTCTTGGTCACAGATGCACCAGCAAGACGTGCACCAACAATTTGTCCTCTTTTGAACTCTGGTATGTCACCATAATGTTGTGTGCATTGTAATATACTATATAACTGTGCTCTTACCTGCTAACTGAACCTTCACACTCTGCTCTTACTGGTGCAATGTGACATTAATGAAGATTGGCCACCAGACTGGTCCAATTTAGCCATGAAACCTCCCACACTAACATGACAGCTGTTTCTGTTTCATTGTCTAACCCCTGTACATTTTAAATGATATTTCATTATTAAGTACTATATACGTTGAATCAATTAAAAGATAAACTTGATGTATAAAATCTGATACATGTATTTTGCCCCCTGGTGGACCATCCATGAAGTGCATGCACCAGAGCATACATACATTTCTATGTTTGAAATGACTTGGATAAAAGTTTTTAAAAGTTTGTGTTCTGTATTGTTTTGGTCTTTTTACACAGGTGTGAGCAATAGATTCTGGATGTATCAAATATGATACAAAACAAAGCTCATATATATGTTTTTTCATAACTAATCAGATCATTTTTTCAGTTTCCTGTCAATCATTTGATGGCTCAGGCTATACAGGGCTGTTACCCTGTGTTAGCTTTATTCAAATGTGGTTTTATTTGTGTTTATTAATTTGATTAGTTTGAGTTGACTTTGGTCCATCCTTTAAAGCTGTAGGTTCTTGCTTGCTCAGCATGCCCGGCCTTTGATTCTATATGAAGAGAGGAATGCAAGCTTCTTTCTTCACAGCTGCTCACTAATGCAAAAGGAATTTGAGCGAATATTTTTGGCGTCTCTGTGCGCAGCTGTAATGAGGGCAGCCGGGCGAAAGGCTTGTTCGGCTCGATTCTGCAGCCTCAGACGGAGGACCGCACCGAGACACGGGATTTAATGGGAGACGCTGGGACTTGTGGGCTCAGGGCCAATGTTTAGTCAAAAGCTAGTCTTTGAGTAATTTGGTAAGAAGGGCTTTTGGAGTGCAGTCACGTAGCATCGTCCTGTCGTTTGTATAGGAGGGGGGGTGAACCTGTTGAACCGTCGAGGATATTACAAAGAAGGAAACCCTGGACTCTTCACGGTGGCTACAAACAGCAGAAAACTTGCAAAACGTGCGAAAATGAAAGCATGTCTGTCAAAGGAAGCGCAAAACAACCATTTGGGCCAAAGGCTCCCCAAGAGACACCTGGGGTCACCAAGGCCCCTGAGACACCAGATGACTCAAAACCACCTGCTCTTGATGAGCTGATTGTATTGATGCACATCCCTTCCCTCTGAACTTGACCTCAGCAGTGGTCTGTTTGAATATCGGGTTATTTATAGGAGCCCAGCTGACCTTCCTACTTCCAGGCTTCAGAGAATGACTGAGACACAGATTTCTATCGTCTGTAGTGACCTCACACAAAGTCACACACACGTATGCACACGTGTGTGTCCAGTGAGAGTGAGGATAGACCCCCCATCTTCTCACAGAAGCGGACAGGGCCACGTTTGTGTGCAAAAATAGCTTTTTTTGATCCACAAGTGTGTTTGCAATGGGAAGTGAGCTCACCGTCATGGAAGAAAGGAAGACTGGAAGAAGGTCATTGTGTGAGACAGAAGAGGCTTATGAACACCCTCACCTACACAAATTTGGGCTATTTAATAGAATGGTTCACTTAGAAAACATGTTCATACAATAAAAAATAGTTTATAATGTAATACATTTTATATTCATTACATATAGTGACATGTCTCAAGCCTCTTATGGTTTACTGTTGATCAGTGTGGCTTATACAGATTACAGAATCTCAAATTATTACATATTTCTGTGTTCAATTGGTATAAATACTGTGTTTTAGAGCATTTCATGCTTCCATCTGCTTACAAACTTTATGGACATGTTTCTTTCCTTTCCCAGCATCTTAACATCTGCCCACAGTGCCAAAACTACTACACAAATGATCACAGACAATTCACACAACAGCAGATTCATCTTGGATCAGAACCATGATGATTCTCATTAAACCTGAGTCTAGCACAGCATGGTGATGTCTAAACTCTTAAGCTCATGGTTCTGGTACCTTCAGAGGTAACAGGGTTCTTTTATTATTACAAGCTTGACATTGTGTGTACAGAAGAGCCTTTGGGGGCTATATAGAATCATAAAGGTTCTGTATAGAACACATTCCTCATCAATCTGAAGAACCCTTTAAGTATGGAAAGAAGCCTTCTTTGAGTGTTAAATAATCCCCCAGATAGCAAAATTATTCTGGCCCACATCTGGCCCTCATTCACCATTTCATTTGGCCCACTTGCCACATGGATTGACAGCTCTTGGGTGGACCGCTCCCAGTTGCAAGATGTGGGCCACAAATACACTAGATTAAGGCCACATATCAGCAAAATGTCGGTAACACTGCCTTATGTCGTCCAGAAGTGGACCACATCTGTTTTAAGAACATGTGGGCCAAATGTGGGCCACTGATGGCTCATATGTAGGTAGCACTGCCATATCTCTGTCAGAAGTGGACCACATCTGTTTTAGAACATGTGGGCCAAATAGGTGTTTTAATATGTGGGCCACTGATGACTCATATGTAGGTAACACTGCCATATCTCTGCCAGAAGTGGACCACATCTGTTTTAGAACATGTGGGCCAAAAGTGGGCCACTGATGGCTCATATGTAGGTAACACTGCCATATCTCTGCCAGAAGTGGACCACATCTATTTTAGAACATGTGGGTCAAATGTGGGCCACTGATGGCTCATATGTACGTAACACTGTCATATCTCTGCCAGAAGTGGACCACATCTGTTTTAGAACATGTGGGCCAAATGTGGGCCACTGATGGCTCATATGTAGGTAACACTGCCATATCTCTGCCAGAAGTGGACCACATCTGTTTAGAACATGTGGGCCAAATAGACCTTTTAATATGTGGGCCACTGATGGCTCATATGTAAGTAACACTGCCATATCTCTGCCAGAAGTGGACCACATCTGTTTTAGAACATGTGGGCCAAATGTGGGCCACTGATGGCTCATATGTATGTAACACTGTCATATCTCTGCCAGAAGTGGACCACATCTGTTATGGTACATATGTGCCAAATGTGTATTTTTAATATAAGGGCCACATTTGGCTCACATGCAGTTTGCCATGCCGACATTGTGCCAGCAGTGCCATTTCTCTGGGCCACATCCATATGCTATCTGGGCCTTAAAGAACAATCATTTTAAAGAGTGTACAGCACATTCCTCATCAATCTGAAGAACCCTTTCGATTCTCTGAGTGTTCAAGGTTCTACAGGGAACCATGTTCTTGTTACAGAGAACCAGAGTGCACTTTCAGGTCTATGAGACGTTCTGAATACTGAACACTTGAGTATAAGATTCTCCTTCCTCTCTCAGCATCTTTACGCTCATGATTAACCTGCTCAGGGGACTTTTATTTACAAGCTCGCTGCCAACTGAAGTTTTTGCCTGTGCCAGTAACTTTGTTTACCCAGCAAACTCTCAGACGTCATGTTGCTTCCTCTCCCGTCAGAGGGTGACCCGCATGACCTCGGCTGAGATTGGCCAATAGCAAAAGGTTGTGTTGTTTAATACCCCCAACTTAATTTAACTACATCTTATCTCTTGATTGGAGGAGTTTTTGTCTTATTGTGCAGCACTTTGAGCTCTTTGATTATACAGAAACAATGTGACTTGCTTTTTGTTTCATTGTGGCCGCAGATTAACCCAGTAATGCCCACATCTGAAATCTTACGTTTGGTCTGAATTTGCTTGACCACAAATCTGAAGAAATAATACAAAATGGGTCAAAACATCAGATTTTGTCAGTCAGTGTTTCATTATTGTTAAATTCAGTTTTCAGGACATACAGCATTATGTTAAAGCTGGGACATCCTGGTTACTTTGCTTTGATGTTACACATGAAAAGAATTCTCTAAGCCTGTGCAAAAGTCACAGGCTTCTAAAAATGTACATCAAAAAATGAGAATATTGTGAAAAAGTTCATTTTTGTTCATTATTTAATTCAAAAAGGTAAACAGTCACATTTTATATTCATGACAAAGTTTTTTTTAATTTTTATTATTTTTTTTATTTTTGCCAATTTGTATCCCCTTCCCAATGTAGTAGTAGCCAATTAACTCATCCCATCCACTAGGGGGCTCTCCCCATCACTTTGCACTGTTCCTGACTCAACTACCGCTGATACACCGTCACTGGGGAACCAACGCGCTCAGAGGAAAGCGCAGGATTCCCAGCTCTGAATGGACCAATCAGTAGACGCCTGAGCCAGCGAACATTGTAATGTGAGAGTGATGGGGAGAGTGAGAGTGCCACCTACCCACCCAGAGAGAGCACTGCCAATTTTTGCTGTCTGTGGGCCTCAGCTGTTAATGGCAAACAGCATGACCGGGATTCCTCTGGTCATAGTGTCAGCGTCTTAGCCTGCTGAGCCACTCGGGGCCTCCTCTTTTCTGTTTTAATGTTGATCAGTTGGACTGAAATCAGAATATTTCCTCTTGAGTTTAAATTTCTATATTCAAACAGTATCAACATTAAGCACAAAATGAAATATGTCACTTTTAATGTACTGAATACAAAATTTAATACCATTCTGAATTCAATTATGAGCACAAATGAACTTTTTTTTTAATGACATTTTCATTTTTGGAGATGCATTAGTAGCCCCCCTCCCCCCATTATGCTCAATTTAGTAAATATGTAAAAAATGTGCACTAGAAATGCCAGATTTAAGTTTGTAAAGGACAAGCTACTTATTATCTCTTGTGACTTGTGAAAACAAGTGGTCACACGTTTTTGAAAATCTCACGTTTTGGTCACGTTTTTGTGAAATGCTTGATAATGAAACATGAATTTTGGAACTTCAAATGCTTTTTCTGTAAAAGATGCTCATTCAGAATGAAAAATGTCATCATTTTTGATTAGTGGTTCCCTGTCCTGGTCCTGGAAAGATGTTGATATTGTAGTTTTCACATCTTCTTGTCTTATGTCTTATGCTTTTACTGTACGTGAGCTACTGTAATGCCTGGCTTTCACTGTGGGATTAATAAAGCTATCTATCTATCCATCCATCCAACCATCCATCCATGGAAAGTCTAGAGCAGTCAGAGTCTGTTCTGAATTGTTAACTTATCATACAGTGACGTTGGCAGGGACTGTTATGTCAGCATATCAGAAGCCTAACATATGCATGCCCACTTGGTTATCTCTGGACTTTGGGGGCTTATTATATCATGCCAAGGGCATGGCTGGCACTGGGATGTTGAGAATTTTTGAGAAGTCTTTCTCATAAAATGGGTCCCTCACTGTTTGTGGTTATGCATGGCCGGTGGGTATCAACACTGCTTTGCCCGCTGTTTCTGTGTTGAACATGAACGAGTTAAGTCGTAAAAAAAGAGTTAAAGGCACAGTATGTAGTTTCCAGTGACATCTAGTGGTTTAGTGTCCATATTGCAACCAACGGAAGACTTTTTCCACAGTCCCTCCCTTCCAAACACGGAGGAGTCTCTACGGTGGCCGTAAGATGTCATATATCTTGGATACTCCCGAACGCCATGTCTAATAGCAGCTTTAGAGCTAGTGATATGTCAGGTGGTAAGATTAATTTTAATTAGAAATTTAGGAAATGTAATATGTAAAATTATCAGCTACAATGCAGACGAAACATATTTTCTGCACTTCAGTAGTGCTATTGTAAACGTTAGCTGTTTTCTGTATAAACACAAGATAATGTAACAAAGTAAACACATCAAACTTTTATCACGGCAAGACGGCGGCGCGCAGTTGCGCAGCGGCTTCTCACACTCCTAGCTACCCAGTTTTAGTAGTTTTTATGTCTGTTTACGTCGGTTCTGATACGGAATTCACGCGCCCTAGGTGGCTGAGTTACAGCCGAACTGAACTCATTCACATAAGAGACAGTTTAGCCACAGAAACAGCAACTTTGAATAATAACATTCGGGCTGAGCTGGGCAGACTACGGCTCCTTCGGACACCGGCCCGCTGGAGTGGAACACAGGCCGTGGGGAGGAGGAGACAAGACCAGCGGCAGAAGCGTGGCGACGTGCTAGCCAGGCTAAAGGCTAACGCTAAAAACATCCCCCGATTCCATCTATTTTCTTCTCCAACGTCCACTGTCTGGACAAGCTGGACCTCCTGTGGCTGAGGATGAATGTTTCTGAGGAGATGAGGAACTGTATGGTGATTTGTCTCACAGAAACATGGCTGAACCAGAGCATGCCGGACTCTGCCTTCCGCTCGCCAGCCGGCAGCTCTTCCGAGCGGACCGTAACCAGCAGTCCGGGAATACCAGAGGGGGCGGCTTAATAATCTACGTTAGTGAAGGTTGGTGTACAAATTGTGTGTTGGTAAACAGCCACTGCTCTGAGACGAGCATAAGAATGTTCCGCCATCTTAACAAATAAACCAAAAAACTTTATTCTTGCTTCTCCTCCGTGTTTTTCTTCTTATTGAGGTATATGTTTATTTCTTCTTCTCCTGTTTTATGTCAGCCAACGGTAAAACAAAGCTACAGCGCCATCGAATTTGAGTGGCCAATTCATCATTACAACACAAACAGTTTTTGGTAGCCTCGTTTGTCCTTTTCGAACTATTGTAGAAACATGGAGATGCAACATGGCGGCCTCAGTCGGTGTTCGACCTGCGACCAGTGTTGATATAAACAGCTTATTCTAAGGTAAAATAATCAAACGACTTCTTAGTTTATAATGATTAGATGTGTTTTTAATCATTTTTATTAGTAATTATCTAAAAGATAACCCGAAATATTACATACTGTGCCTTTAATAGATGTCAGAGGATGTCGTTGATTAAGGCTTACTGGAAGTCAATAATGTTACAGTCCCCAGATTTGCTTTTATAGTCGCTATAACATTGGTTAGGCATGCGTGCACATATGGATATGCTGCTGTTTAATGTTTTGATCAGAGGCAGGTTTTCTGCTCGTTTTATAAATGTTGAGGGATTTAGACTCAGACAGCTGGTCATATGTCTGAGCAAGTCAACTCGAATCCATACACGTTCCCACAGCATGCTAATATACATCAGTGTGTGTGTGTGTGTGTTTGTGTATTTCAGCGAGTCCTCTCATTGCACGAGCAGCTGGATGCCTTTTCCATGCCCTGGTTTGAGTTTCGCAATATAAGTGACTGGCTTCCCATACTGACAGCTGATGATGTCATGGAAACTGTTATGAGTGCGCTTTAAAAAATAGGAGAATGATTTGTAATGAAATGCAGCTCTGCCTCGCTCTCCGCTACCTCTGTCCTCCGGAGGTGGTCCACCGAAGGCCTCCGTAGGTCATTAAGCCCATCTACCTGAGCTGAACCCTGCACTTTTCTGCAGATATTTCTGCCTTTACGTAACCCAGAGCGGCCGCCTCAGGGCATCTGGACCCGCAATATGTGGATTATTGTATTTTTTTCTTCCGAGCCCGGGGCCCCCGGTCACTGAGGAGGCCTTTAATGCACACTTTTACATTTCCTCACCGCTTTTCAGCATGTGCACTGTAAAATCACGCCACAGCGGCCAAACATAAAGCCGGGTGTCTGAGAACCTGAGGCCTGTGGGAAATACACATTTCTAATGCGTAATGACACGACAGGAAGACATTACATAAGGTGAGATATGAAATAAGATAAGAACTGTCAGTGGTAACTTTTCATGCATAATTTCGATGAGTCTATTGACAACATGCTCAAAACTAAAAAAACTACACACTGCACAAAAGCACCTCACTAAAACTAGAAAAAATAAAACTAGACATAAATCCTTACATTTAGCAATACAATCTGTCAACGGGGTGACCAAAAATTTGGCTTAGTATTTCTTAAGCAAAAAAATAATTGTACACTTGCAGTGCTTTTTTCTTTTCTCAATTTCTTTATTAACATTTTCAAATATAATAAGATTACAAAAATAGAGACAGAAAGAAAGGAAGGAAAAAAAAAAACAATGAGATTGACAAGGTCAGACAATTGACAAACTAATTACCTCTACCACCCCTCACCCCCATGATGTGAAAATAATTATTAAACGTAAATGAAAGGTTGCTAAGGTTGTTTTTTTGCAGTGCACCAAAAGAAAGAACGTTTATTAAATGTTCTTACAACTGATCCTAATTAGGAGCAGCTATGGCCTCAAGGTTAGAGAAGCAAGATTGGGACTGAAAGGTTAAAAAAAAACATAGAGCAAGGCGCCTAATTCTAAACTTCTCCCCAGATACTACAGCCACTACCTGCTTCTAATGTGGGTGTGCTGTGCTCACTAGTGTGCCAATATTCTCCCTTCCCAATGTTGTAGTAGCCAATTAGCCCATCCCCTCCGTTAGGACTCTCCCCATCACTTTGCACTGTCCCTGACTCTAGGAGGGTGAAGACAAGCACAACCCTCCTCCGCTGTGTGTGATATGTCCACCTCCTCTTTTCAAACTACCGCTGATACACCGTCACTGGGGAGCCAACACGCTCGGAGGAAAGCGCAGGATTCCCAGATCTGAATGGACCAATCAGTAGACACCTGAGCCAGCGGACATTACAATGTGTGAGTGATAGAGAGAGAGAGCACATCTAGTTTTTGCTCTCTTGGGCCCCGGCTGTCGATGGCGAACAGCATTACAGTGAACAAATTCGCGATCCTTAATCCAGCTATAAACTTAGTCCATTAAGAATGTTAACTTTAATTAAACTTTAGTGCAGTCCTAATTCACAAAAAAGCACCAACAAGTAAACCCAACATGGCTCTGATTTGGCTTATAGTAAGGCAGGATGTTCTCACTCATGGCACTGGTGAAACCTTGAACTTTTCTTAGTCCAAAACCTGAACACCCTAAAAATGCTCCACTCAGATGAGCTCATACCTCAAAACCTTTAAAGATCAAGAAACAAATCAACAGAACTCCTGCACCCTCTTCTCAAGATCATGCTTAAAACTAACTTCTTGCAGCTTAAAACTGATATCATCATCCACAATAGAAACTGTTTTACTTTCATTTTTTTCTCTCCAAACTGTGATGTTCTCTTGTTCTCCAAACTCACGCTGTCTCTCAGAGAAACCTTTTGGATCGCCCATCGTATGTCTCTGACAGGGTAAATATGTGAGCAAACCACAATAAGAAGCATTGGCTTCAAAGTTAAAGACTTAAAAGGCAATTTCATCAAATGTGTATGTGTATCATTGTATGTGTGTACAAATGTCAGGCCAACTTTTTTGAGTTAATTCAACTTGAATATGGACTTTCTGGCCATTATCATTATTACCACTGTCATCATCATTCCTGTCCCACTACTGTCACCATATCAGTTCACCTGAGCATTACAACAACTTCACATGATTATGATTTATTACAAACTTATAATTAGTTGACCAGAGGAGGATGGGTTCCCCATGTGAATCTGGTTCCTCCCAAGGTTTCTTCCTCCAGCTCTGAGGGAGTTTTTCCCTTGCCACTGTCGCCGTTGGCTTGCTCACCGGGGATTAGGGATTAATGATTTGATGTTTGTTATTACTAACCTTGTAAAGCTGCTTTGTGACATCAGTTGTAAAAAGCGCTTTATAAATAAATCTGATTTGATTTGATTTGAACTTCATCCAACTCAAATTTCTTAGTTTAGTCCAACGTTCTCCTAACTCACTTAATAAATATAAAAAAATATTTCATCAAATTTCCACACCAACTATGACTCTTTTTCACACAGTGACATGATTCTCTTCTCTTGAGCTCCCAGTTTTGCGGTGAACTCACAGGCTTTGCATCACAGAGTGAATATACAGACCACTGTGTCACTCACAGGCTACTGAACAAGCTTACATGTCTTTATTTGACATGTCTTTATTTGATTTAACTCAAAAAGAAGTGCACACAGTAAATCTGCCAGTGTTACATCAACACTATTAGAGTTAAATTAACACTGAGAGTGTTACATTTTGTCATCCT
>BRDA01065186.1:0-21861 GCA_036984385.1 Crenuchus spilurus
CTTATATACATTTTGTTTTCTGTTACTGTATAACTCTGCTCTTAAAAAGTAAGGTTCTTGGCTTGGACATGTGGTTCTAGGACAAACTTAACTAGTATACAACCTTTACAGGTAACACCTTCATTCCATTCAAGTGAATTCAGTAACATTAGCCCGCATCCTTACCATAACTCTAAACTTAACATCAAACATAAACCTTGCTTTGGTCATAATGCTGGTCCTAAATTTAACCCGGTTGACTCCATTCCTCGATAATACAGGATTACCCTGTATTGACAAATAAAGTGCTATGTGCTGTATTGAATCAATACAGGATGTGATTTATGTTGTATTTTGGTACACACTGTCTCTTAAGCGCTGTTTGAATTGGATTAGCATATCAGGGGGACGTCTGTTTTGAACATTTTAGACGTCTGCTCAGTGTTCATACTCCTGTATCCGGATGCCATTAAAATGGGGGGGGGCTCAAATGTCTTTGCCACTTAATGATATGATGACAGTTCATTTGTACTTACTGCTGTGATTTTAATCCCTCCCTTAATTAGTCTGTATTATTCTCAGTTTTATTTCTAATCCAATTTTTCTCTTAATTTAGAGGTAGCAAATCAACTCACCGTCTCTCAGGACTCACTTGTAATGCCAGACTTGCACATGCTTCCTCTGATGCATGTGAAGTCAGGCTCCGCCTCTTTTCTAACTGCTGCTGATACATCTTCGCTGGGTTACTATTGGGGAATCCCCAGCTCTGATACATCATCTAACAGACACTTGAGCCAGTGGACGTTACTTACTAGTGATGAGGAGAGAGCGCCATCTATCCAACCAGAGAGGCACGGCCAATTTTGTTCTCTCCAGCGCCGGCTGGCGATGGCAAGCAGCATGAACCGGGATTTGAACTCACAATCCTCTGATCATAGTGTTAGCGCCTTAGTTTGCTGAGAAGTCTGTATTGTTGTTGTGTTATACGCTGGTAACTATGGGTTGTAGTTTCTTTTACCTTAATGTAAAGCTGTCAATCTGAAGAAGGCTTTCACATGGAAACCTTTGGGTTCTTTGAGTGTTCATGGTTCTAGACTTCATTACTTGAAGAATCATCTCTTTTAAGAGTGTAGGGTTAGGGTTAGATTTAAAATCTTAAATTGTTTATGGTTATGCCAGAGTCAAGCTCAGAAAGCTCCCTCCTCATAACAATTAAAAATCCACTTTTAGCAGAACTCTCCATTAGTTCCATTGAGCCGTATGGGTATAATATCCAGGCCACAGTGTTTCCTTAAATAAAAGGCAAAGAGAGAAAAAAAAGATGAGAACAAATGTCTCAAAAGTCCGAATTAATAGGTAGGATGTGAGTGGGTTAAAGAGAACAGTGGGGGCGAAATCAGCAGGTCAGAATTAAATATGAAGAGAAGAATGAGAGGGTTATTAAAAGAAGAAATGTGAGTATCTAAAAGGTGATTTAATTAAACGAGGGGGCCATACTGCACTTTAATTACGTTTTACAACCCGCTCATCACATTCGATTGGTCTATTTTCTGCCACTACTTGGGCAACGACTCCTGGGCAGTAAAGGCCTGCAGATCCTTGGCAGTGTTCTGTGTTCCAGCAAGAGTGCTTGTAGTCATCTTGTATATGCAAAGTGAGGATAGAAGAAGAAGAAGAAATTATTTTTAATTTAAGTTAATTTAAGTTTCTTCTGGCGACTCCAGTTTCCTCCCATGATCAGGTGAATTGGGTACTCTAAATTGTCCTGGTGTGAGTGTGTGTATATCATAAACTGTATATAAGAACTGGACACAGCAACTGGAGAAGAAAATTGAAGCCTTAACATCTCTGATGGCCTCTAGTAGCTGGTTGCAGTACAACCCCGCTAACAGCCATTATATTGAATGGGAGCTACAGCAAACTTTGAAACTTTGTCAGTTTTGTTGTGTGAATTTCACAACCTGTTCACCTACACTAATTAGCCCACCAGTGTTGTTCTTTACAATGAATGTGTTTTATAAAAGTTATTTAGGGGTGTGGTGATGAGGTGATGAGGTGACAGCTTGGTTGAGCTGATTGACAGTCATTGATGTGAAGATATTCTCCTAACTAACAGCAGCTAACAAACACAGCTCAGCTTATTTTACATTCTGTGACTCTGTTAATAAGATTTAATCACTTTGACATTTTTGAAGAGAAGTGATGTCTTGTTCAGAAGGAAGTTGTTCTAACAGACACCCAGCGGGAAATTATTGGCAGTTTTTTTCAGTAAGTGGCTCGTTTTAATCTCTGACTAATGTAGCCTATCAACATGGTCTGGCTGCACATTCCCAGAAAAAGGTGCACCACCCCAACAGAGGGGCGGAGTTCAAGTGGTAGCGCTACCTCACCTTCTGTCTCTACTGCACATGTTCTTGTTGCAATTTGCATCTAATGCACAAGTGCAAGCAATATGGCAGCATCCATTTTAGCCATTTTTTGGCTTCAAACCTTGGGAGTAAACAGAAGCATGCTGTTCAGTTCTCATATGCAGTCTTTGGTGTATAAGCCCAGTGATGGATTGGTGCCCTTGTGACTTCCCCTCTCTGTACTTGAAGTCCAGCAATGTGGCTTTTAGTTTGGGATTTTTTTAAATAGCCTGTGATAACCCTCTCTTTGTCCATCTAGATAGATAGATAGATAGATAGATAGATAGATAGATAGATAGATAGATAGATAGATAGATAGATACTTTATTAATCCCTTGCGGGGAAATTCAGGTCCCAGCCACATCTGGATAGCTGGCAGTCCCACCACACCTTTATTTTTGATTGGTCACAAGCTAACTTTGAGTAAATGGGGTTCGTCCACTATATGGTAATTCAACATCACATGAGCTACTCCAGACCTCCATTCAACAGTAGAAATCTGGATGGTAGTCCATTATGAAGTTACCCACTTGTTTGTGATGACAATGCAGTGCAGTTCTTAGCGTATTTACACACTTAATGCTTTAGCGCTTATTGCTTCACGGCCGTATATGAATTTAAATGTGATAGACTACACGGCGAGCGAAGGAGAGAGAGTGCTGAAGTCACTCTTAGCACCTAGAAAAAATTAAAAGCCATGAAATATTCAAGAGACAAGAACCACAGGCACTTTTTTAATACTGAGAATTAGACAGCTGGCCCCTGAAACAGAGGAGATAGAGAGGGAGGGGAGAGCAATAGAGTGTCAGGAAAGAAGAGAGAATTATGTGCAGTCTCCCTTGGGAGAGGGCTGAGTGAAAATTTCTTTTTGTATGTGTAGGTGTAATGTCCCTTTATCAAATATGCCCTTGCTTCTATAGCAACCTGAAATGACTTTGGCTGTTCAACAATGCTAGCACCATCTAAACAAGCTATGAAAGTCACCCCTCCCCAACCAATACATTCATTTGTAACAAAGTATGAAGACTCAATGGTCATATCTGAGCATATGAAGGCCAAACAGAAGCTGAGGGCCTTGACAGGAATACACAGGAAGAATGGAAAGATGGAAAAAATGCAAGTTTTGTTCACCAAAATGTCTTTTGTTTCTCCATGTGTGGGCAGCTCAAAAAAGTCAGCTTCAAATGAACAGAGGTGAAGGAAATGAACTGGATGTTTACTTAGTGGCATATTTAAAACAATGCATATGCAGGTGTGGAGGCATGTTCCTTGAGAAATATCTAATATTCTGGCATTGTGGTCCTGGAATAGAACAGATATCTGTAGTAAAAGTAGAACCTAAAACATTGGTTCAGTGCTTCTGTTCGCTAGACCATTGCCAAACAACCATAATCAATTCTGGTATCCCGGACGAGCCCCCACTTGCTTCGTTTGTTTGTTGAAAGTGCTACCAGCCGGTGTCCTTTTGGAAGGTCCTATGAGTATTGGAGAACAGAAAGTTAACCCAAAATAAAGTCCAAAATATGGTTTTCTCTAACTGTTCCAGTTAATTGAAAGCAGAGGGTCATTTTTATGGCATAGTCATATGGCGTCAGTGCCTGTTAAGGAGAGTCAGTAGAGGCGTCATTAAGGTTAGGACATCTGAACATGTCTGGCATTCAACATTTCCCAAGATAGGAAAAGAAGAGGACGCCTCTAAAGAAAAGGAGCCTGGCTCCATTGATTTTGGTCATTAGGAATTATTAGGGCCTAACGACCGCTACAGCTTAACATGAGACTACACTAACTTACACTGTGACATACACAAACACTCAGACATATACCAACAGCTCAATAAACAGTCTTATCTTACAAACTCAACACCTGTTCTGCCATCATCTACAAAACCATCTCCTTCAGAATGGAACATGTCTCCCGCGAGAGCACACTGTACAATTTAGTTGCAATACTCAAGCCACAAACGCAACACAAACACATTCCAGCAGCTGCTCCATCCTCAACGTTCGGCTTCTTTTTTTCCCCTCAACCATCATCCATATGCTCATTTCCTCAGCACGAAGCAGGTCAGGAATGAAAAAGGAGGAATGAAATATTCAGATCAGTTCTTTTCCTGTTTTTTTTCCTTCTTCTGCACACTAGAAGGTGCTAGTGAGAGAATCTGCAATGAAAAAGCCAAACGGAAGTTTACACCAGTGGTAACCATTCCTAGATCTACCAGCCTGGAGAGTTTAGATCCAACATATCTCACTCTGATCTTCAGATGACTTTCATTCACTTTGTTACCTGGATCAGGTGTGTGGAGCTGAATTCTGCAGGGTGGTAGACCTCCAGGACGAGCATTGGCACCTCCAGTGACAATAGCACTACTGGAATTGCATTAGTTTTACCAGAGAAGGTTGGGTTTTTACTTGTCCTTATGTCCAAAAATCCAGAAAAAAATCCATTGTCATCAAAAAAAAAATTCTAGATATCGTGGTTAAAAGCTGTGTCCTACTACTGGAGCTGTATTAGTTTATCCACAGGGCTTGCTTTTTATTTGTGACCGATTGGTACAAAATAAAGTGTCCAAATTTCCAACATTTTCCAAAATTACATGGATTAAAAGGGCATAGCTCAAATGTTCATGTCAGTGTTACGCTCACTACATGTAAGTTCATTCACTACACAATTATCACTGTTGGGCTGTCAAAACTATGCACACTGTGGATTCATAATGGATTAATATCAATTGACAATTATTACCGCTGCACTTTAAAAGTCATGCACTGCCAGTACATACAGGTTTAAAATGACTTGACAATTAGTACTTTCAGACTGTAAAAATCATGGGCATTGCTAATTCATACTGGATTAAAATTGCTCTAAAATTAATATGGTCAAACTGTAAAAACTATACAAACTTCAAATTCATAGTGGATTAAAATGGACAAGTATTGCTAGTATTGTGTTAATACTACTCACTGCATATTCATACTGGATTAAAATCACTTTAAAAACAATTCACATATTCATACTGGATTAAAATCACTTTAAAAACAATTCACATATTCATACTGGATTAAAATCACTTTAAAAACAATTAACATATTCATACTGGATGAAAATCATTTTAAAAACAATTCGCACATTCATACTGGATTAAAATCACTTTAAAAACAATTCACATATTCATACTGGATTAAAGTCACTTTAAAACAATTCACATATTCATACTGGATTAAAATCACTTTAAAAACAATTCACATATTCATACTGGATTAAAATCACTTTAAAAACAATTAACATATTCGTACTGGATTGAAATCAGTTTAAAAACAATTCACATATTCATACTGGATTAAAATCACTTTAAAAACAATTCACATATTCATACTGGATTAAAATCACTTTAAAAACAATTCACATATTCATACTGGATTAAAATCAATCCACAACTATTGCTATTAGCATGTAAATACTACTCACAGCAGACTCATATTGGATTAAAATCATGTCACAATAATTGCTGTCAGAGGTTCAAAACAACACTCTGCAGATTCATACTGGATTAAAATAATATCAAAATAATTAGTTAGATTCTAAAACAACATCCTACAATTCATACTGCATTAAAATGCCTCCATGGTAAATAGTGCCTTAAGTGATGCTTTATGGAAGCTGTCCATGTCTATGCAATGAAGAAACAGCAGGTCTTGAAACTACCTGATGTGATCGTTTGTGGGATTTCATGCGTGCCCTCTAGTATGTTTTACAGATAAGACTTCATACTTTCAAAATAGCGCACTACATATTGAACAGGGTGCGTAACCTTGATGTGCATGCAATGCAAATTGGTTAGTGCACTGTGTGCCGACCTCCAAATGGTCAGCTCCATTATAGATGTGATATTTGCAATTCAAAACATAATTCAAAACATAAAACTCTATTAAATCTCAGCGCTCAAACGACAGTTAGACTGAGGGCGATTTTGTGTTGTGTTTAACCCTCCAGCCACTAGATGGCAGTGACTTCAGCCATTAGACTTTTCCACTACAAAGTAAACAAGTCATGTAAGGTCACATCATTGGCAGTTTTCCTAAAATTAGACTTAAAAATCACCTTGATTACAGTTTCGCAATATATTGTAATATAATGAGCCTGAACAGTGAGCAGCTTTTGTGTATTTCTGATGTCGATCAAATGTAGTATGATCCAGTACCTGGTATATGTTTAAGCTGCTCTTTGATGAAGCTGTTCTGCATCCTCCCATTTTTCTTGTGTTGTTTGGTGAAAAATATGTAGAGTTTGGCTGTACTTTACTTTATTCATTCATTATCACAACCGCCTAATCCTTATCAGGGTCGCGGTTAGTCCCCTACCCCCTCACTGGGCACAGGGCAGGGCATTACACTATTCAACTAAACCCAGGACAGGGCGCCAGTCCATCACTGGGTGAACACAGATGCACACACATACATACATACACACTTTTTTTTTTTTGAGTAGCCAATTCACCTGACCTCCATGTTTTTGGACTGTGGGAGGAAACCGGAGACCCCGGAGGAAACCCACTCAGACACGGGGAGAACATGGAAACTCTCCTCAGATGTGGACTCGAACTCAAGACCTCAGCGCTGAGAGGTGAACGTGCTAACCACTAAGCCACGGTGCCACCCACTTTACTTTATAATAATAATAATAATAATAATAATAATAATAATAATAATAATAATAATAATAATAATTATTATTATTATTATTATTATTATTATTATTATTATTATTATTATTATTATTAAGTACCGTCACGTTAATTTGGTCTTGTGGTCATACAGACAGTGAACATCCATGAAGATTTGGATCTGAAGGTTCTTCTAAGGCTTGTTCATAATTCCCCTGATTGTATCCATCCATCTTGTTGCTGGTTCTCTTTACCTTCAACACTTCCAATAGCCGTCTTTTCTGGAGAACTGCTTTTTCTCATAATGTGTCTAAAATAAGAGGTTATCTGGGCTTTGATATGGGATGGGATTTGATTTGATACATTTAGCCCAAGGAAAACTGACATAAGCTACATGCAGATGAACCAAAAAGAAAAGGAATGAAGAGACATGCGATCAGACGCTTCGCTCGTGCGGCAGGTAACTGGAAAACGAGTCTGTGGATCAGGTTTTCTTTTCCGTGTCTAAATATTTCCACTTCTTTTATTATTAATACTAATTGCTCTTGGGGATTTGGTCCTCCACACTGGCTCGCTGTCAATTAAGCACACATCAGTTGAGTCAAAGCTGGCCCTCTCCGGCGAGAACGCTGCTCCATTTTTTTCCCCAGGAATCAATTCTCAATGGTAGACTTGTGTTAGCTCATTAGACCCCCAGCAGGGTTGAGCTGTGGCTCCGGCTCAGCCACGGCGCCGTAATTAGCCACGTATTCCCTCCGTTTCCGTCGGCGAGAAGAGCACCTTCTTTTCATTCTCAGCCTGACAGTAATTATTGTTGTGGGCCGTCACCTGGGATAGAGTGAGGCCAACGCGGAAAGAGAGACTGCTGCTGTGGACGTTTTTTTATGTGTCTGGTCATATATTTAGCTCTGTGTGGGGACCGAATGTCCCTCGGATTATAGAAGACATGAAAACGTGTGACAATGTTGGGACAATTGGCTGAGCAAAAAAAGACATTTTTACAATGAATGTAGCTTTTATTCGAAGAGGCGGAGCTCTTTAGAGATCTTTAGTTCAGAGCTTAGACCATCATCGGCATTTACATCCAGTCCTACAGAAGAACACAGAGACACTCCAAAAATGACAGGATGCTTAATTTTGTGGAAGACGAATCCTACAGGGCCAAGTAATCGTTGCTCAAATGGCCTGAACCGGCAGAAAATATCTTAGTGGTTCAGTGCACCTCTGTATAATTAAAGGCTTTTAATGACCATTAAATGCAGAACGTGGATGAAACGAGCCTCCATGCTTTGCTGCATTATCATAAGTACGACTTTTACTGTACATTCACTCCAGCAGGTGACAAATCGCTTATGTTGCTCAAAGTTGCTCTTTCTGTCGCGTGTGGGTGTGGACATTGTCTCACTTGAGACGAGGAAGTATAAATATAAAAATATCTCCCATCTACAGCTCGGGATAAAATTAAGAGCCCACTGCAGAGGCTTCTTTTCTCTGCTGTTACTATTAATAAGTGGCTGGCAAAAGTTTTGTTACTGTACGTAGTAGATTTGTACCAAGAACTGAAAGTATTCAAAGTAGATTTCTGTATGAATTACAGATTAAACGTTCATTAGACATGTTAAAGTGTCAAAATGAAGAAATGTGTCTATCAATTAAACATCTGATATGAAAGAAAATGAGGAGTGTTTTTAATTTATAGCCAAAGTATTGATTTCCCTTCCCAATGTGGTAGTAGCCAATTAACCCATCCCATCCACTAGGGGGCTCTCCCCATCACTTTGCACTGTTCCTGACTCTTGGAGGGTGAAGACAAGCACACACCTCCATTGCGTGTGATGCAGCGACCACCTCTTTTCTAACTACTGCTGATACACCGTCACTGGGGAGCCAACATGCTCGGAGGAAAGCGCAGGATTCCCAGCTCCAAATGGACCAATCAGTAGATGCCTGAGCCAGCAGACATTGCAATATGTGAGTGATAGGGAGAGAGAAAGAGCGCCATCTACATGCCCAGAGAGAGCACTGCCAATTTTTGCTCTCTTGTGCCCCGACTGTTGATGGCAAACAGCATGACCGGGATTCAAACTTGTGATCCTCGGGTCAATGTGTCAGTGTCTTAGCCTGCTGAGCCACTCGGGGCCATACGCCTCAAATCTTGTCTCAACAGTCAGGAGCCAAGTGCTCCTCTAAGCAGCTGTCTAAAAAATAATTGATGCCCACAAAGCAGGAGAAGGCTGTAAGAAGCATTGTCAGGTAGCTGTTTCCTCACGTCATAATGTAAAATATGTTAGATAAGACAAGATGAAGTCTTGAGAAATGTTCATAGGATGGCTAGATACTTGCAAAAGATCTTCAGGACAGTTTGGCAGACTGGAGGGGGGTTTGCACTGTTGTACTGTGCAGCAAAATCTGCACAAATATTATATAAAATTATATAACATATTTTATGTTTTCCAGCATCCTCACCACAACATTCAGTGTCAAAGGTCTGAGAATCTGAACAAATCTGATGTAATTTAAAGCTTAAAATCTCACTTTTTTGGCCACATTGGGAAAAAGTACTTTTGGAGGAAAAACGTACAAATTCATGAAAACTTACAAATGTTAAAGACGGGGATGGATCAGCCATGCTTTGTGCTTGTCTTGCAGCTCGTGGCACAGGAAAGATTTCACTTGTAGAAGAAACAGTGAATTAAATTAAAAACCAGCAAATCCTGAAAGCAGCTTTCACACCAGAAAAGAGGAGGACGTCTGCAAAAGGATAATCCACACACCTCAAAATCTACAATTGACCACCTCAAGAGGCGCAAACTGAAGATTTTGCCAGGCTGAACTGATTTGTGAACTCATTGTGCCAGGTCTGAAGACTGGAAGGGATAACGAGAGGGTATAAAATGGGCATGTAATAATACATTCTTACTGTTACCACACAATTCATGAATTGTGACAGTAAGTAATATGGGGGCAGCTGTGGCCTGGTGGTTAAGGAGCTGGCCTTGTCATTGGAAGGTTGTTGATTTGATCCCCTGAAGTGCACTTGGGGTGGCACCTAACCCCCATCTGCTCCTTGGGCTGCTCACCACTTCAGGCACATGTTCACTGGTGTGTGTGTTTCACTGCACAGATGGGTTAAATGATGTTGTGTACAATCACAGAAATAAAATAATAATAATAGTTAATCTGAGTAAACAGTAGAATATAAAAATTTGACCTAAAAACTGTTTTTATTGCCTGCAATCTTGTTTCTAAACTAGTCCAATTTGGAGTGAAAACTGTGAACCTGGCAACTGTTGGTGAGTGGGTGTGTATGTGTGTGTGTGTATGTGTGTGTGTGTGTTCACACATGCTTTTTTTTGGTGTAACACATAATCTAATGTGCCGTACTGCGCGTGTGACAGTGATTGTAGCCATTTGAGTCTAATCCGAGGCTGTACCCGGGCCTGTTGCTCTGTGCATTACCGGGCTCGTCGCTGGGCCGAATGCGAATGAGGCTGCTAAGTGCTTTTGTGCAGTATGTTTGAATAAATGGGTTCGTGTGTGAATGACTGCACAGATGGAGGCCGGGTGCCTCAACCTGCCAAACATAGATGCTCTGAAAGGGAGGGGGTAAAAAATGCAGAGGGAGGCAGGAGAGATGGAATGAGACAAATGCAGAATTCGAGAAGAAAGGAGAAATATTACAGTGACGGAGCGAGAAAGGAGGGGGTGGCGGTGCAGCGGCAGGTGGTGCAGAGGAAGCAGAACGTGACGTGAAGATAATTAAAAAAAGCACATCTTTATATATTAAAAAGGAAAGAGCTCAGTGCACTGGCATCATTAGGACTCTGTCCATAATGTAAACCCAACCTGAGCCCCTGCAGCCCCGAGGGCTCCGTCTCAAACCTGCGCTCCAGAGCAAGATGGCCGTTACCTGTATTCACACAGTAACCATTGTGTTAGTCACAGGATGGATGGACGGCTCAGTTGGAATGCACTGCTGTGTCCTTGAGTATAACATAACTCTCAATGCTTTAATGCTTTCTGAGCTACAGAGCTGGAGAGGCTTTACAGAACATTACTGATGTCGGTTTTCTGGAGTCTCGACTCTCTCAAATATTCACATTAACCAGTACAGGCCCAAGGTGACCATCTGAGTCACATTAGACTGTACAAACAATTTAGACGTTTCAATGCTACAAAAACAGAACGTTCCGAAAGGTCTTTTAAGGCTGTGTTCATGTTACAAGCCTCTCCAGATACATTTGGGTCTAAGCGGTGCCACTTGTGGCACTTATGCCGCAGTTACAACACTAGCAAGTGTTCTCTTGGCCAAAAGGGCCAGATATCATAAGCCAGGCTTGACTTGGGTTATGGCATATGTTGTGAGGGCCAGACATCCCAGATAACTACATTATTCTGGCCCACATCTGGCCCTCATCCCCCATTTCATTTGGGCCACTTGCAGCATGGATTGACGGCACTTGGGCGGACCGGTCCTGGTTGCAAGATGTGGGGCAGATATATGCCAGATTAGGGCCACATATCAGCCAAATGTATGCAACACTGTCATATCTCTGTCAGAAGTGGCCCACATCTGTTTTAGAACATGTGGGCCAAATAGGTGTTTTAATATGTGGGTCACTGATGACTCATATGTAGGTAACACTGCCATATCTCTGCCAGAAGTGGACCACATCTGTGGTACATGTGGGCCAAATAGGTATTTTAATATGTGGGCCACATTTGGCTCACATGCAGTTTGCCATGCCGACAGAGTACCAGCAGTGCCATTTCTCGGCCAGAAGTGGCCCACATCCGTGTGCTATATGGGATAGACCTGATATCTTGAACATGGCATGGCATGTGTTGTGTGGCATAGACGTTGGCCTAATATCATGAACTGGGCTAGAATTGGGTTACACTATGCGTTGTGTGGGCTAGACGTTGCCCCAATATCATGAACGTGGCTTAACTTGGGTTAGGGCATGAGTTGAAAATCCTGTATTGTGCTAGTTCATATTCTATCTGCTGTTGGGCACCAAGATAAATAAATATTGTCATTGTTTTTGTAATTGACTCATCGCTCATGTGTTCATTATAGAAGTTAACTGCTCCACTGTTGTGTGTTGATTGTTCTGTACCACTCAATGAAGTCCTCGTTCCCCTCTGGCATCAATGGGGCACCAATGTTATGCAGTTGGGAGCATGTTGGGCACAGGCTAGGATAGTCTGTAATTCTTTGCCCTACGCCCGACGAGGGCGTATCTTCACCCAACTCCATCGCGTTTGTGAATGTGACTGTTGGAGATGGTGACGTTGGATGGCGCCGAACGTGCAGCTGCTGACAGAGTAATTTGCCCTTTGCCAGCCTCGGGATCACGTATTAAAGAAAAAGTCCACTGTGTAAATAACCTGGATGGGAGTGAAGGAGAGCAACCACAGTTTTAGGAAAAGCTTTTAAATCTGAATGTCAGAATGACCGGTGGTTGTGTTTTGGGGGGTGCGGGGCGCGTTAAGGGAACAGGCCGTGTCAGAGTGGCTCGTGCAGGTAAATGGCATTTTTACCCACCCGCACAAGACAAGGGTGACTCAACATGCACTTAGCGGCAGCTCCATGTGGACCTGTGTCACCTCCTGGAATGTGTAATATTAGCTGTCAGCCTTCAGCTGGAAGATCATTTGCTATTGCAACACACACACACACACACACACACACACTGCCAGCTTTCTTCCTTTAACTGAGCGGTGGCACAAACAGTGTGATTGTATCAGAAGACAATGTATTAGATTAGGGATCAAACTTTTGTTGAGAGGTCACTGAAAACTGGTAGCGGGGGTCACGTTTGGTGTGTAAGCCTGGACACCAGTGAATGCCGGCGACTGAAAATGGAGAGAAATGAGGCTTTCTTGCGCTGTGAGCGCCGTCCCGCGATGTCCTGACACTGAGAGAGAAAACAGATAAGCAGGTTGGTGGGAAGGTGGGCTCTCTAACAGACTTATCTGTGAACCGAGGGGCACAGGTAATAACAGCCATAATAAGAGCAGCTACAAGCGCTAAAGTCCGGCAGTGTGATGCCGGCTGATTGGAGCTGAAGGCATTTCTGGAAGGGCTGATTAAATGAGAACATTGTAGGACGAGGTGATAGATGGGAAGAGTGAAATGTGTTGGGAGGGAGTGGGACGGCTGCCGAGAGAGAGAATTAGCAAGTGAGAGAGAGGGAGAGACAGGGAGGCGAGCGGAAAGTGATATACGGAGAGATGGAGTGGAGGAGGAGAAGAGGAGTCAGATTGCAGGAATGTTAACAGTTGACACGTTCATTATCCGCTGCTGTTGTAGAGAGAACGTGGAAGCTTGTGGACTGAAAGGTGCGACTGTGTCCCATTACAGCCGTACGGCTCCAGAAATATACCCCCCCCACGTACTCGCACCCCATCACAATGCCCCCCAGTAAGGGTTGTGCCTACGAGGGGCCTTCACTTAAGTGGTAGCTTAAATCATTAGTCATGTGTGAAAGTCTTTACAGTACGATATACTGGAGAAAACCCCGGACATCATTCAGGATTCATGATGGCCGCAGCTACTGTTTTTAGCGATCACAGCTAACAGCTAATGCTATAAGAACATTTTGAAAAGGTACCAAGAAAGTTTGTCTGTAACGTTACAGAAATAATGTTATCGGAATGTTCAGAAAACGTGGTGTCATAATGGATCGCATTACAACATTTTTGGAATGTTCCTCAGCGCATTTCCAGTTAGACGTCATAAACACTCATCTGAGCTGATGTCATTGTATCCAGAACCAATAACAACATATCGCTGATGTTTCTTCAAACATTACTTTATAACGTTAGTGTTTAACTGGGAACGTTCTGTGAGTAACATTCCAAAAATGTTGTAACGCAAACCATTATGACATCACGTTTTCTGAACATTCCGGGAACATTATTTCTGTAATGTTACAGGAACCTTTTCAAAACGTTGCTGAACATTCTTATAATGTTCTCTGTTGGCTTTGCTTCACATAACTGATCTCTTATAAATAAGTTGTTTATTTATTATTTATTGTTTATGTTTAATAGGGTGAAGAGTTCGGACATCCGAGAAGGACTCAGAGTAGAGCCGCTGCTCCTACATGTCGAGAGGAGCCAGTTGAGGTGGTTCGGGCACCTGGTAAGGATGCTTCCTGGGCGCCTCCCGGGTGAGGTGTTCTGGGCATGTCCAGTTGGGAGGAGACCTCGGGGAAGACCTAGGATATGCTGGAGAGAGTACATCTCTCAGCTGGCCTGGGAACGCCTTGGAATCCTCTCATATGAGCTGGAAGAGGTGGCTGGGGAGAGGGACTTCTGGTGTTCTTTGCTTGGGTTGTTACCCCCGCAACCCAAAAACGGATAAGTGGAAGATGATGGATGGATGTTTATGTTTACTGCCCACCAGTCCAGGCAGATAAGCTCACTGCCCTCTAGTGCATGTGTTTCAGATTAACTGTGGCAGTCAAATTTCTCTTTGTACAAGCAAGTCAATGTGCCACTTTCACTTTCACAACTTCATATCCAATAACTCTGCAACAGACTGTTCATAAGAACGGGCTTAGCTGCTGTCAATCATATGCCAACACACTCATGGTTTTGACATGACAACCAGAGGTCTGAGCAGCAATGTTTTGAAATTGTTTACTGAGGTATTCATTTGAAAGGAAACACAATGAGCCTTACTCATTGAGTAATTACTCATTGAGTAACACAATGGTCTTACTTCTATAAGACCAAGTATAGACCAAATATATATATGTGTGTATATATATATATATATATATATATGTATATATGTATATTTTTGTGTGTGTGTGTGTGTGTGTGTGTGTGTATGTTGAATAATGAATAAAAACTAAATGTATACAATCTGATACATGTATTTGGCCCTGCTTGCACCAGAGTATACATGCAGACTTCTGTTTGAAATGACGGTAACACTTTATAATAACTTTCATTAATAAGCCATTAACTAATGATTAATATGAGCAATGACAATTTAAATATGAGCAAATGTTTATAAATGACAGTTCATGTAGTTACTAATGATTGTATTTATTTTTGCAAATGTTAACAAATCATTAGTAAATCATTACTAAATCATTAGTAAATCATTACTAAATCATTACTAAATCATTACTAAATTATTAAGTAAATCATTAGTAAATCATTACTAAATCATTAGTAAATCATTAGTACATCATTAGCAAATCATTAGTAAATCATTACTAAATCATTAGTATATCTTTAGTAAATCATTAGTAAATCATTAGTAAATCATTACTAAATCATTAGTAAATCATTACTAAATCATTAGAAAATCATTAGTACATCATTAGTAAATCATTACTAAATCATTAGTAAATCATTAGTAAATCATTACTAAATCGTTAGTAAATCATTAGTAAATCATTTGTAAATCATTAGTACATCATTAGTAAATTATTAGTAAATCATTACTAAATCATTAGTAAATCATTACTAAATCATTACTAAATCATTAGTAAATCATTTGTAAATCATTAGTACATCATTAGTAAATCATTACTAAATTATTAGTACATCATTACTAAATCATTAGTAAATCATTACTAAATCATTACTAAATCATTAGTAAATCATTACTAAATCATTAGTAAATCATTAGTAAATCATTACTAAATCATTAGTAAATCATTAGTACATCATTAGTACATCATTAGTAAATCATTACTAAATCATTAGTACATCATTAGTACATCATTTGTTAATGAAATTCTCATGAACTGATGATTTGTTCACAGTTATTCATCATTAGTTAATGAGCTATTAATGACAGTTATTATACAGTGTTACTGAAATGAGGGGTTATATAGAGGTTTATAAGGGTTATAAACATTTGTGTTCTGTATGTCTTTGTTAGCATAAACAACATGCTGTGAGCAGTAGACTCAGGATGTATCCAATATGATACAAAACAAAACTCAAATATGCAATCTGGTATATTTCTTGTTTCGTAGTTGGTCAGAAGGGCAAATAATTTGGGTGTTCTGGCCCTCAGTTGATGGTTGAGGTGCAGGTTTCGAGCTGTCAGTGATGCAGAGGTACAGGGAGAGTCTGGATGTGCTCAGGTTTGCTGCGTTACACTATGAGCTTGTATGTCAACAGCAGTTTGTGCCAGCAAAGTGACAGAGGCAGGAGAGAAGAGTGACAGAACACATAGAGATGTTTCTAACCACACACACACACACACACACACAATCACACATACACACAGAGTATGACACAAGCAACTTCATCAGTCAGTGGAGGCCGCCTGATGGGAGGAGACGCTGGTGTGACAAACTCGTCAGCGGCCCATATTAAACATATTTAAACACAGTGCTAATCTGCAGGCCGTGGATGACAGCACACACACACACACACACACACACAGGGATGCTGGGCTTAGTGGCCTGTCAGGCAGGTGATAGAAGAGTGAGGAGAAGATAAGAGAATGATAGATTGGCTCTTCTTCCTCTGATTGGGATCCGGCCATGTACCACCTCATCTGGAGCCACAACGAGACGAGAGTGAGAAAATAAAAGAAGTCGTTTGAGAGAGTGATTTGACTTTAATTAATAAAATCCAGCCAGCTCGTGGACAGCTCAGCAGGAAGTGTTGTGTGTGTGTGTGTGTGTGTGTGTAGGATGAAACAATGTCAAAATAAACAAAACATTCCTGATTGACAGAGCAAAACTAACTCAGAGAAAGTTTGGACTTCAAAATAGATGATGTATGTATTTAGGTGTTTACACACACACACACACACACACACACACACACACACACACACACACACACACACACACACTTGTTTTACTATGAAGTAAATACCACCATTACTAGCCTAAACTTAACTATACTAACCCTAACATCCCTAACCTAGTGACCTAATCCTAAACCTAACCCTAATTTCATTAACCTAATCTTAGATCTTACTCGAACCTCAATCATCTAATCTTAAACCTAACCTTAACCATACCAACACTAAACCAAACTCTAACTTTAATCTTAGTAACATAATCCTAAACTTAACTTTGACCTCACTAACACATTCATAAACTTGACCTTAATCTCAGTAACATAATCCTAAACCTAACCATAACCTTAATCTCATTAGCCTAATCCTAAACCTAACCCTATTTTAATCTTAAACCCACTAATCCTAACCCTAATCCTAAATCCAGTAACCTAATCCAAAATGTATTCCTTAACCTAACCCCAGTAGTCTAATCCTAAACCTAAACCTAAGCTAAATGTTCTGCTCTTTTGTGATGTAAACAACATTTGTTTTGAAGAGAACGTCTAGAACCCGTCTTTGTTCTGTAGTGTAGCTGACAATGTGTCCCTGACTCTCCTGTAAAGAACATCTTACTGGAGTTACTGTTCATTTGTATTTAATGAGATCTTTTCTTAACAAAACTGGTTTTAATGACAGTTAGGGGACTTAGACTGGGGCTGTGTATGGTGCCACGTCCTGACAAGGCTGAAAAACAAACCCGTGTGTTTGTGTGAGTTTTAATTATGCTCAAAGTCTGAGACGGGCAATATGGGGACTCTACAGCGCTTCATAAAGCCAAGGTCCGGAAACAGGACATCAGGAGTGAATCGATCAAAGTGAAACATCAGTGAAATTACTTTTTTTGGAGACGTTTTTTTTTTTTTTGTCTTCTCTCCATGGAAACAGCCAAAAAAGGCTTTGTGTTGGCAAGAGATGGCTGACAGTTAAAATGTGTTTCTCACCACCACAGACAATGTGTGTGTGTGTGTCGCATACACACATCTATCGCTGTGATTGCAACGTGCACTTTAAGTGAAGGAAATGCCACTCCAGTGTCTGGCGCGACTGAAAACATGAAACTGATACAACATTATGAACTGTCAGTCCAAATTGTGGTTCAGAGCTTAAAAAGCAGGAGATGGGAAAATAACTGTATCTGCATGGCTAAGAGACATTCAACTTACACAACATGTAGTTCAGGCTAAACATCTTTCTGCTGCTAAGAGGCTAATATACACTCTTAAAGAGATGGCTCTTCAAGGGTTCTTTAGTAAGAAAATGGTTCTGTATAGAACCATGAACACTCAGGGTTCTTTGCATGGTGAAAGGATTCTTCAGATTGACGAGGAATGTGCTGTAGATGGTTCCATATAGCAGCATTTTAAAAATGAGTACTGAAAAGCGTTCCTCTGAGTTTGACATCGTAACTACCACAGAACCATTTCTCGGGGCTATATAGAACCATTTTCAAAACGCTTCTGCGTAGAACCATCTACAGCACATTCCTCATCGACGGAGGATGTGCATGGTTTTAACGTTTTGGCTTACCTAATTAACTTTAAACTCTAACCCTATATCATGACATGATCGTTGTTATTCTGGTATATAGTGTCAGCGTGTGTTGTTGTGGTAACACGAAGAGGTCATTCTTCGAGCGAGGTCACAGAGAGTGGGAGTGCACGAGTGTGAGGTCACACACTGAAGAGTGGATCGTCCAAAACAAGGTGCTGATCCTTCACACTCCACTAGGGGTCTCTCTACAGCCTGGCCAGAGAGAGGTCGTACAGTACAGATCTCCACGATGGCCTTGTGACTTTGCAGGGCCAGTTTGAAGAGTTATACAATAGAGGTTATGTAGTTAAGCAAGTCCAAGCAATGCCATCTACTCTTACACCCACAGCAACATCATCTGTGAAATTTGGACAGATGTTCCTCCAGAATCACCCTGAAAACTGATGTTACACCACACAGTTATACTTACCTATATAAGACACAGAATTTACAGAGTGTTTAACATCTCCAGCAGCACACACACTAACACACCACCACCACATCAGTGTCACTGAGAATGTTTCACCAGCTCCTGACCATAGAAGAACAGGGTAAAGAAAGTAAACAGAGAAACAGATGGACTACAGTCGATGCACCTGTATGCTCAGTGGAGCTAAAATGGACAATGAGTGTAGATACAAGCTATGTGTACCTAATAAAGTGGCCAGTGAGTGTTATTGTGATGAAGCCAGCATTTTCATTAATCATATTTATTTTGATGCCAGGTTTTTTAATGCATTTAGATTGGAAATCTCATTCGGCTCAAACGTCATGAGACTTATGTAGGAGTAGAGTCTGGGCAATGCTAATTTCGCATGTAAACCTCCATTACATTAGCCTCACAGATCTCCAACTAGACTCATCTTGTTCACTCTAAACACAAACATTTCCTGAAGATATTCTACTCAGTGCCTTCAGGAACAACAAAAAAGAACATTCTAGTGCTTTGAAGAACCCTTCTTGATAGGCAAATGGTTCTTTAAGGAACCCAGTTTGTCTTTAAGACTCCTAAAACATAAAATATTCCTAAAATGTCTTAAATCTTAGTCCTAAACCTTTATGGAACACTTATTGAAATTAACGTCTGGAGTCGGTGCTCCTCTCAGCAGGACATAAACGAAATTCTGCAAAACACTTATATAACTCTATGAGATTTTATCCTAGAAACAAAACTAAACATACCCTGGAAACCATAAAGAGTCTATTTTCAAATCTTTACAGGTTGAATTGAAATATATTTTTAGATATTTGTGAGAGAAGCTTAAATAAGCAGAGAGCGCATTTTTCAGTGCAAGTCATACAGCTGCGCTTTTTTTCCTCCCACTCTGTCATTCACAATCACGATCTGTCATTCATATGATAATGACATGGTCATTCCGAACATTCCATTGGTGGATTAGCGGCTGTGGAATGTGTGATAACCTCTGCACAACATAACATACAAATCCACTGAAGCTAAGAAGGTCTGGCTTTGGTTAGGTCTTGGATGGGAGACCTCCAAGGAAAAGCAGGAAGTGGCATTGGTGGACATTGGGAGGTGCTATTCTTGTGTTCTGTGTGGATTAATTTATATTAATTAAGTTTTAGAGTCTTTGGCATAGGCTCTGTCCCCACCCCAGGTCTCGCAGCATTCGGACTACTGCCAGATAGATGGACAGCATGGGCGGAGCCACCCAGCCTCGTCCCTGTCTTGTTTCCATGTACCTCGTTGTTTACCTTGTCCATGTGCCATGTCATGTCTTGTCATTACACAGCCCTGCTAGCTCATGCCCAGTCTAATTACGTTTGGTATACAGTGGTAACCCTACTTACGAGCATCCCTACTAACGAGTATTCCAGGTATCGAGTCGAGATCTCGGAATATTTTTGTTCCAGGTAACGAATAAAATTCCAAGTAACGAGTAGCTTTATATTTAATTACGCAGTAAATTTCTTCAAGTATGCCAAACCGCTAGGGGCGCTGCGGTCGTAGCATCTCCTAGATGCTAACGTAGAAGAAGAGGTCAGTAAAATTGCCTGTTGAAAGCAACTCTAAGGTAGCAAAAGGTAGTGAACAAGAAAGTTAGATAAATTTTACTTTTACTTTTCATATGATAAGTATAACCATGCCATACACGTACACCTGTCCTCCTGTCCTCCACGGATTAATCAGCCCACATGAACAGCGTCATTCTCCCTTTCCTCAGCGGCCAGCCTACACGAGCACCGTCAGTGTCCCTCTCATTAGCGGCCAGCCTACACAAGCGTCGTCGTCGTCTCATTTATGTTTTAAAAACCCATATAAACACATTATTTACATATTAAAGTATACTGTATATTGGCCGGCTGACACGGATTAATCAGTTTTACATGTATTCTTATGGGGAAAATGCATCCAGCTAACGAGCAAACCAGCTAACGAGCTCGGCTCCTGCACGGATTAAACTCGTAAGTAGGGTTACCACTGTATATGTTTCCTGATGTTTCACAGTCCTCATCAGTCATTGTATTGTCAGCCTTGTTTTTGCGAAAGTCTTTACTTCATCTCACAGCCTCTTAGCCACAGTTTTGAGTCACGTAATAAAGCTTTGTTTTTGGAAGCCATCTCCTAGTGCCCACAGCACACTGACACACTGTAAAGCTTTTTTATTTGAGTACGTATGACTTGAAAGCCCAGCGTACCTGTTAGTCTCACTTTCCCTCTCTCGTTCTTTGTGACTTGGCACCTGTTAGATTATCCGCGTTACCTTTTGTGAATCCATTAGATCGGTTTTGTAAGGGGAAGGAAACTGCAGCGTGTTCATTTATTCACCCACATGGATGATCTTGGCATTCATCAGAGCTGCCACATCCTGGACTTGCATCTGCTGTATATAGTAGTGAGTTATATAAAAGTTTAAGGAGGAAAAAAAGAGAACACGGGGGGAAAAAATACAACAGTCATTTGGACGTAGCTGAAAAGTGAATGTTCTGAACAGAGATTGGGTCTTTGATGGATGCCCTGCATTGAATTGCTCCAAATTTGGCCTTGGAAGTTGCATAACCACAATGCAGCGAGCGTTCCAATTAGCCCTTCCGCAAGCATAAATAAACCTCATCGCCGCAGCCTCGACGCTAATGGCCTCAATTAGAACATTATGCAAGAAAGAGTAAAACTGTCTTAAGCGATGTGCGTTATTAAAGCTGCCGTGGACTGTGCTGTTGTTCGATGCTAGGCATCGTTTTAAAGCACCGTTTTGTTGTAATTACGCTCCTCGTTCTTTTAAGCTCTTGTGCTCGTTTCAGGCAGCCGGAAACACGGCCAGAAACACTTGGCTGATGTTGTGCCACAGCGAAGGCTGTTGGAGCACATATCTGATGTTACTGCTCGGAGGCTGGCTGCCCATAACTCTGCTTTTCAGCTGGCACACACACACACACACACACACACACACACACACACACACACACACACACACACACACACACACAGC
>BRDA01065188.1:3093-24688 GCA_036984385.1 Crenuchus spilurus
AAATGTTACAGAGTAAGACAGTTGAAGGTAAGTTTCAAGTGGGTTAAAAGAAAGACGACACTTCGTAGTTGACAACATCTATGTTCCTGTGTTAGATAAAATACCTTTGTCACGTAAACTTAGTCTATTACAGTTTCGTAAAAAAAGTCTGGTCGAGGTCGTAAAATCTGTGTAAATTCAACTTCAACACGAAAACCGTCGACGTTTATTTGTCGTCATTCTCAGACAGACTTCGCCGAAGACAGTCGTCCTGACAGGACACCAGTCTAACTGACACGGGAAATGACGGTTTAGTGACTCCTTATCTGACTTTTACAAACAGAATCTACAAACTTACATACTTATCATTATCTGGACATGTGTGGAAGGACAAATAGATTGTGTCCTTGTATCTACAACAGTTGATGCTTCACAGCAGAAAGAAAATTGGGTGAACTTTGAATGGAAGTTGACAGAATGAGACATTGTAAATGTCAGCTGCTCTTAATGTTAAGTAAACACTTCATGGCCAATTGAAGTGGTGCAAAATTGCATATTTCATCACTTTACATTAACAGTTAAAATCTCCTGAGAGCAAAGTATAGCATTATAAAACACAATCATTGCTAAAAGTAAATGACAGAATGGACCGAACTGTTTGGACAAAACTGTGTTTATGCTATATATGTTATTAACATTGAAAGTATGCACATATTTGAATTCAAAAAAGTCAATGCAAAGCTTTTTCTTCCAGATCTGCTGCAGTACTTCAGACATACTCATTGTTTTGCAGAAAAAAAACAGTAAAAAAAAACCTAAAAAATTAGTTTTAATGCATTTTATATAATGAAAAATCATATTTAATAATGAAAATTCAGTCACTTAACTATATATAATTATTTTATAATGTAAATTAAGATTTAATAATAAACATTAATTGAATGAATTGAAGTGTACATTCAATTTAGTGTAATTTTCTAACAATGTTCCCATCTTGCCCACCCTCCCTGTTATCAATCTCTGAGTCTCTTACAGTCATTAATCTTTAAATAATGTATTCTTGTGTAAAACTGTGTTGTGTTTGACACCATAATGAAGTATTTTTGTACCATTACTGTAAATATACAGAGTGACAGCTGATTTGTGTTGTTTTGGGAAACGTTTTTATTCTCCAGGTAATTGTGTTGTTTGTTTGTTTGTTTGTGTGGGTCCGCATTTCCCTGTCAAATTTAAATGTGCTGACTTTCCGCTTTATGAATGACCTGTGTCCCCTTCACGCTGCATAAGGGAGGCAGTTAGCTCCCAGAGCAATTATGAGTACGAATGAACAACACACCCGCACACACACACACACTTTTACGCACACACAGATATACACACACATTCACACATACAAATACAGAGCAAAAGCAAAAAAGCCAATATGCACTTGAATTGCACTTTTGCATATTTGCATAATTTGACATTCACACAGACGCAAAACACAGTGCAAACCTAAGTCATTTATCACACTCTAAATAATGTCTGCACACACAGTTCAGGTCGCTCTCCTCTCCTACATTCAGGGCATGCTTCGTCAGCAGCTCTCACGCTTCTGCCCATCTTTACATGAGTGCAGAGCAGAAGTAGATAAAACTCTGAATTCAGCCTCGGCACAGGCCTAATATAAAAGCGGCCTAATAATGAGGGCTAACAGGACCAGACTTCTAAATGAGAGAATCCTGTTTAAGTGGAGTTCATACAGAAAGCAAATAAGAACTGTTCAGTGTGAGGTTTTGTTATTTGTGTGAAAGAAATTTCGATTTAAAGGAGCTGCATGTAATAACAGGGGTAGATGAAGTAATAATCAATGTGACTGGTTAAGTGGCAGGTGACAGAGTGCTGTGTTATTATAGAACCTGCGCAACATTAGCTTAAAAGTGTAGTTCAGTACAGAATGTAGCCTGAAGTTTGCTTCTTAATTTTGCAGTAGTGCTAATGTAGCAAACAAGTAATGAAAGCTTATACTGCACTAATTAGTGCTCTGCTAATCAAACAGCCTTGCTTATGCGGTTTCTGACACTGTCTAATATACTGGCATTTATAAAACTGGGCAAAGTATGTAACCTCAGCCAAGTTCAACATGGATTTAAATTACTGCATCTGGGCTATAAAATGATCTACAAAAATGAACATGGCATAAATAATGTGCATGAAATGTTCTGATTCTGCAACAATAATGTACATTTAAAAAAAAGCCAAAACACCAATCAGCACTTTAAAAACATTCAAATGACCTCCTGTTATCTACACTAATTGTCTACTTTTACAGCTCCATATAGGATATACTGTATGTACACTTTGTAGTTACAGACTGTGCTCCTGCTGTTTCTCTGTATACTTTATCATCTTTACACTGTTCTTCAATGATCAGGACCCCACAGAGCAGGTATTATTTGGGTGGTGAATCATTCTCAGCACTGCAGTGACACTGATGTGGTGGTGGTGTGTTATTCTGTGCTGCACTGGTATGAATAGAGCAGACACAGCAAAGCTAAAAACACTTTAGTGCACCAACCAAAAATATCCAGTTCAACAGTATCCTGTGACCACCAATGAAGGGCTAGAGGACCAACACAAACTGTGCAGCAACTGATGAGCTACTGTCTCTGACTTTACAGGAAAGGTGTGTCTAACAGAGTGTACAGTGAGTGCGTAGGGGGAACACAGTATGCAGAGAAACAGACAGACAACAGTTTGTAATTACATGACAACAAAGGATTTGGCTTTAATGTTATGACTGATAAATGTTTGCTATACAGTGCAATGCAAATAAAAAATTTCCCTCAAACATTCCTTTAAAGGTCTTGCTTAAGGCTGTGATAGCAGTGATGTAGACAGAAGGCCAAAAACATTACACCCTGCAGCTCTGCAACTGTCTGATTTTCTGATCTGGAACTCTTACCCACTGCCCCACTTCATTTCATCATTCAGTTCATTTCATCACTGCATGAAATTTTAACATGCACTTCTTACACACAGCTCCTTTAAAGTCAGATCAAAAGATGTATGTGAAGGACAACAGAACTCAATGTATTGTGTCACCCAGAACACCAGAGAAGCCACAGTGAATGTGTTAGCTTAGGTACACCTAGGCAGGCTTTTAGGGGGCCCTAGAGGGGCCTGTATGGGCATACAGTAACAGTGCAGGAGGCAGAGTGACTTTGTGGCTTTGAGCTGCTTGTCCCGCCTGACAGACGCCTTTCAGAGTTAAAGGCCAGCCATGAGCAGAGGACAGCGCTGACAGTACCTGTCATACAGATCCTCCTGATAGCAGTCGTAGTCCAGCTCATGCTCTGATCTGTGAATAGAGGGGCAGAGAGGGAGAGAAAGAGAATGAGTGAAAAGGACAAAGCAGCTGTCATCTCAGCTGACAGACACATAAGCTCACAACACTGTCCGTCCACGCTGTCCATCTACGCACCTGACAGAGACGTCTCGGGCCAAAGACTCTCTCTCTGTCTCTCTTATACTCTCTGTGACTTACTCTCGCTCACTCTCACAGCGGAGGTAATAAGGCTTGAAATTTGCATTTGAATAATTTGCATTTTGGGGTGTGTGTCTGTAAGCACCTCATTAACTAAGCTGATACACAAACGTGTGCAGGCTGGAGAAAGCAGTGTAAGGAGGGTCACCTTAAATGCATACCAATATACAATTACAAGTACAAGATACAATTTTAAGTAACTTGTGTACCATTTCTACTTTCAAGAATTTTTTTACTTTTAAATACACCTGCCTGAAAAGCATGTGCCAGACTATCTATATGCAGTAATCTAATTATTCAAACTGTCATGTAAACAGCATACTCTGACTTAAGGCCTAGAAATCTGATGAAGAAATTAAGAGATAATATAATGCATAATAGACTGTTGTGCTGGTGATGCTGAAACTGGTTGAAGAAATCAATAAGTTGAGCATTCTTAATCTTCTAGATGGTAGAAAAACCTTAAAAGAAGCTTGTGGATACAATAAACATTTAAAAATAAATGAATAAAAAATAAGTAAACACTTGTGCAAGCAAAGGTGGACTCCATCGAATACCGTTTTAGTTTGTTTATATCATTTATGTGCAAAAAAGTTTACATAAAAAGTTAATTAAAGCTTCCAAAAATGTTAACCCGTTAACTTCATTGATATTAGAAACAGATTTCTTGTAGCACATAAATTTGTTTTGGTTTGAAAAAAAAAAAACACCATAAAATATTCATTAGAATTCGTAAAGGTGTCAAAGGTGTCTCATTACTGTGAGAATTCAAATGTGATGCTGCAGTTGAGAATGTACCATTATGGGAGTGAACGGGAGGTGGTGGAGGCAAAAACGTAATCACAAGTAAATGATTTATAGGGCATACACTGTTTTAAAAACAGCCCAACTTAAAATTTTAAGGCAACATTCTGGACTTGGGGTCAAGAAGTGAGGACGCAAACGCAAGGAAAGCTGAATAAAGTTTACTGAAATTACCAAATGTAGTACAAGCATATACAACTACACATGAAAACAAATTAGGTCTAGACAAGGACTAGTAAGCAAGAACAAACAAACAAAATGACTAGCGACAAGCAACACCAACATAAATACTAACATACATAGGAAACAGGTGGATACTATCAAGGGCGGGGCTAGACCAGATGAAACTTAAAGGGACAGTACAAGACATTACAGTACAGAGCGTGACAGACTTGAGTTAATGCAACTTAATTCAACGTTGAGTTCATCCAACTCAAATTTCTTAATTTCTTAGGTTCTCCTAAATCTTAAAAAACCTGAATTGGTAATTGTTATAAAACATGATGAAAAGAGTGTAGAAACTGTATACAAACTGTATTTTATTTGCCTTATTAAGCTTGGAGAACATTTGATTAAGCAGTTTGAGTTGTGAAACTCAAAAAGAGGAGCACAGTAAGTTGCTTTTGAATTTAAGTTGGACTAACTTTATATTACAGTGTACGATTGGGTGGAGACATGGTCCTTCTTCTAAACCATGAGATCACACCATATGAGAAGAGCACATTCTACTTAGACCTGTTAAATTGGATATGAAGTCCATGTTCCATTTAACCTTGCATTATTGTGTGCCATGCTCTCCCTTAAAGTAAACATTAATAGTCCTGAAGATAATCGAACATTTTTAAAACTGTAGCTGATTTATTGGTGGGTTCAGTATAACACAGTATGATTGTGGTAAAATGATTGGTATGTGTATTAATATCTTATAAACATGAACAATATTGGTGACAGTACTGAGCAATAACCATGAACATTTTGTTTAATGATACTGTGATAGGAAAACACAACATAATACAATCCCTAATCACCTCCTTTATATTGTATGATACTGTAATTTAGGTTTGAGATCTCAGTGATATAAAAATGACCGAAAATGGCATGGTCACTTTGCACATCATTGCTATGCAAACTAGCAGCCAACCAGGCATCTGGGTGGTCATGTGGCAGAGTGCAGTGATTAAAGTGGGATTGGGTTTCTCAAGCTGGAGAACAACTGAGCTCAATCAAATAATGAGCACAAGTGACTCAATGTCACACTTTACTCTGACTGGCATGATCAGCACCCTGCAGGTCCAACACCAGGCATTATGGTCTGGGGGTAGATTGGAGTTCACTCCCATTCATGCCTCATGTGCACTGCCAGTATCAGACAAGTCAGTGATAATCACAGAGGTGTTGAAGCCTGAAGAGGTGCCATATTCCTATAGGACAATGCTTGACACATGGTGGGTCAATAGGAGCTCTGTAGACATGGTGAGGCAATATTATCTAATTGTCAAGCAATATTTCTCATATTGTTGGTGTTGCAATTGTATTTATAGTCCAGTGTATTTATAGTCAAGGCGACAAGTGTAACTATACAAAAAATGCTATTAAGGTGTCGCAGACCACATACATCAAAAATTCTGAAAGGGCACAAAGGTTGTTGTGGACTCTGATTGGATTTTAAAAAACTCAACTAGTCTATACACTGGAATACAGTCATGATGATGGTGTTTGAACTATAGCATATAAAGATAGATAGATATGAGAAAAGTCTCACTGAGCTGTACAGAAAATACACTATATGTCCAAATGTTTGTGGACACCATTTGTAACAAATGCACTCAGCTACTATAAGCACCATTGCTGACACAGCTACGCAAATGCTCACAACTTGTCCACTCATTTAGAGAAGTACTGCCAATAGAACAGGACTCTCTGGAGCCTGTAGTGGAGTAGTGGAACTGTGTTCTCTGGAATGATGGTGCTCCATCCAGTGCTTTTGGGATGAGTTGTGAAGTTGGTGATGAGGTGCGGTGGTGATCATCTAAAATCCTGACATAATTCATGCATTTGTCGCTGAATGCAATAAAATCCTCACAGCAATGCAGTGCTGGTGCTCCACCCACATGGACGCACTGTGCGTAGGGCACCAAAAAAAATCATCAGAATAAAAGTAATCATAATAACGACATATTTAAAATAAAAACATTTAAATCATGTTAATTAATATATGCAGTGGCGGTTCTTGCTTGTGTGATGCCCCCGGTGAACGAACACATTAGCAAACTCTGTCCCTTCCGGTGACCACACACTTTAGTGCCTTGAAAAGGCATCAACAACGCTGAAGTTAGTTCCTTGTTCACAGTTACTTATTTGCTGACTGAAGTTAATTTCTTATTCATGGCTTCTTACTCAAAGACTGATGATAAATTAAAGGGGATGTTCATGTTGAACACTTGCTGCACTTTTTTGTTTTACATACCGTACATAGATAATCAAATGTGACCATCAATCAGCTTAAAGTTTTATTTTTTCATTCTGACATTATGAAAATGCAATGAAAATCATAATCTAATAAAGATATTTTATAAATGAAATGATATTCTGCTAATCCATTATTATTATCATTATTATTTTTATGTTTTAAAAGGTTTTTAAGTCTACATTTCCATTGCCAAAAATGAATCAGAGGAAAAAATACGTTTTTTTTTTTTTTTTTATCACAATCAGTGGGTCATTTGTTTTGGATTTTTTAAAGATCAAAAAATTGTTTGCATGGGAAAAATCCTGTTGATTGAGGATGACACCATGTGGCAAAATTAAATGAGTGTTTTATCGAGATTTTAATTTCTCCTCTTACTTATTTTCAACTGTTTTCAAAACATGAATATTGAGAAGTTATTTTGGAAATAAATGCACTGATAAATACTGAATTACTGTTAATGTCCGGAAGGCAGACCATTTGTGCTTAGGGCACTCAAATGGCAAGAGCCAGCACTGCAGCAATGCTCTAAAATCTAGAAGAAATCCTTCCGTGGACAGAAGTAACAGTCAGTCCAGCAGAAGCAGGATAAACTCTTTGCTTAATTTTGGAAGAAGGAACCTTCCCAAGAGGACCAACAGAAATCAGCTGAAATTAATTATTAATTCTAGTGCATTAATGGCAAACAGAAGTGAAGGTGCTATAGTACAGATGATTTAATGTGATGTCAATAAAATTATACTAAAAGTAAGAGAAAAAAAAAAAAATCACACAAAATGTTGGCCAGTTATGGATGTAAACAGCCTCTACTGTACCTAAAAATGTGTTTTTGTTGTTGATGCAGACCAATGAAAGCCATCAATGCAACAATCTGTTAACTACAAGGTTTTTGTGTCAATTGCCTGGACTATGCATCATTATATGTTCATATGCCTGGTAGTTGTAAAAAAGCATCTCTTCTAGATCTTCTTTGACTTTTCTTGGTACTACCACCACCCAGTTTAATAGTTTATGGCATTCTGTCCACTATAAGTGAGGTTAATGCTGAAGAAATATGAAGAACTTCATCTTTACAGCAAACCTCGCAATGAATTGCTTTGCTTAGACAAAAAGAGGTCCACTGAAATTCTTGTCAGCTGCTGTATTACATATCATCATTCACAGGAAATAGAAGCTGAATCACACGTTTATTTAGCTGCCCTTCATAAATCAGCCTTAGTCTGTGAAAAAGAGGCAAAGATTTCAACATAGAGAATTATTACACACTCAAAGTAAATGCTCATTCTGTTAGGCTATTCTCAGAACTGCTCAAGATCACACACACACGCACACACACACACACACACACACAGAGAGAGAGAGAAAGTAATTCAGACATGAAAGCTTTAATTAGTGAAACATGCTCAGTTCATCAGAATTCATTTGATTTCAGCATAATTCAACATTACATATGAGAAGTGCTAAAGGAAATGATGTGTGGTGTGTGTGGTGTGTGTGTGTATGCATGCATGCGTGTGTGTGTGTGTGTGAGAGAGAGATAGAGGGAATTTGCTATTCATAGACTCAGGCCAGCTGGAAAAAGACATCTGATTTTTTTGTCACTGCTCTGATAGTGGAAAATCCCCAATAATCATGCCATGCGCTGGTAAATGTCAGACCTGCACACACTGATTTATACTGTGGGTGAGTTGAGCGACGCTAATAAAAAGAAATGAGACAATAAACATCTGTCACAGGTACATGAGTGTGATATATACTGTATGCATAAATGCAGAAATTTGAAAGGCAGCACTTTATAGAGGAACACAGAGAGCACATAGAGGTGGGTAAATATTTATACTGACTCAGTTACGAAGATTACATTTTGATGAATGGTTCTCCTCAGTGTTTTATATTTAAAGACTTGTACTCAAATATACAGTATATGTCAGATACACTAACTCTCCATTTTATCAGCTCCACTGACCTTATAGGTGCACTTTCTTGTTCTACAATTACAGACTGTAGTCCATCTGTTTCTCTGTTTACTTTGTTAACCTCCTTTCACCTGTTCTTCAATGTTCAGGACCCTCACAGGACCTTCACAGAGCAGGTATTATTTGAGTGTTGGATCATTTTCAGCACTGTAGTGACACTGATGTGGTGGTGTGTTATGCTGGTGTGACTGGATCAGACACTGCAAAGTTGCTGATATTTTTAACACCTCAGCGTCACTGCTGGAGTGAAAACATCCAGCAAACAGCATCCTGTGATCACCAATGAAGGACTAAAGGACCAACACAAACTGTTTACTACTGGCACAAAGCCTCCTTTCACCCTGTTCGTCAATGACCAGGATCACCACAGAGCAGGTATTATTTGGGTGATGGATCATTCTCAGCAATGCAGTGACACTGATGTGGTGGTGGTGTGTTAGTGTGTGTTGTGCTGCACCGAGTGGATCAGAAACAGCAATATTTTTAAACACTGAGTCTACTCACTGATATACCTTGCTGGTCCGCCTTGTAGATGTAAAGTCAGAGACAGTATCTCATCTGTTGCTGCACAGTTTGTGTTGGACCTCTAGTCCTTCACTGGTGGTCACAGGATGCTGTTGGCTTGATACTTTTGTTTGGTGCTCTATTTTCACTCCAGTGAAACACTGAGGTGTTTAAAAACAGCTCTGTTGTGTCTAGTCGTACCAGCACAACACACACTAACACACCACCACCACTTCAGTGTCACTGCAGTGCTGAGAATGATCCACTACACAAATAATACCTAATCTGTGAGGGTCCTGACTATTAAAGAACAGGGTGAAAGGAAGCTAATAAAGTATACAGAGACAGATGTACTACAGTCCAAGTACACTTATATGATCAATGGAGCTGATAAAATGGACAATGAGTGTAGATACAAGGTATGTGTACCTAATGAAGTGGCCAACTGAGTGTATATGCATATGTTGAAGGCAGCAACGAAGCAGCTGACACATCATAGCTTGCTATCTATAGTCTATTCATTCCTGAAATGCAAAGTGCTCATTTTCTAATGACTCAGTCCAGTACCTTTGTGTATAAACTATAGTTCTACTTATGCAGGCTTAATCCATCAGTCATTAGGAATTCATGTCATATTTAACTGATCTATTATGCATTTCTATGATTTAACCATTTTATTATGTTACATTAGACTGAGCATTAGTATGACTATTACTAAATGTTACTGCAATTTTCTTAAATGTATTTAATAAAAATGAATTCACAATGTCGTCTTTATTCATAAAGCAGCATTTTATTCCTAATATTTTACATATTCTTTTTTTATATGCCATATATAAATACTGCTATTAAAGGAAGGTGTGTAATGAGGATGTCCATTCACAGGCCAGACAACACACAACCACAGAAACCAAACTCCATTCAAGCTCTCTACAAGCTCCTGGAGATTCTCCAATTCTAATCTTACTTATAGCCAACTGATGTGTCCGTCATGCACTCTAATAGAAGACTGACCATGTTTTCTCTTCCTCTACTTTCTTTTGGAGAAAAGACTCTTAATGTTGGGGGCACTGTTTTATTTTATGTTATATTCCCAATAAATAGAACAGCTAATATTTTATTTACATGACATACTAATGTTTCTGCAAAAATGTAAATATCATGAAAAACTTGTTTCATAATTTGATTAAACAAAGATTATTATTATTTTTTTTTTTTTGCCAAGTTTCTACCCTTTCTAACATGGTAGTAGCCAATTAACCCATCCCATTAGCTAGGGGGCTCTCCCCATCACTTTGCACTGTACCTGACTTTAGGAGGGTGAAGACATGCACCCTGCATGCCTCTTTTCAAACTACTGTTTGATACACCGTGGGAGCCAATGCACTCGGAGGAAAGTGCAGGGTTCCCAGCTCCAAATGGACCAATCAGTAAATGCCTGAGCCAGCGGACATTGCAATGTGGGAGTGATAGGGAGTGAGAGCGCCATCTCCCCACCTAGAGAGAGAACTGCCAATTTATGCTCTCTTGGGACTCGGCTGTTGATGGCAAACAGCATGACCGGGATTCGAACTCGCGATCCTCTGGTCATAGTGTCAGTGTCTTAGCCTGCTGACCCTTTCAGCCCTAGATACATTTTTTTATTATATGTAAAGACTATATGTGACCCCGCCAGGGAAAACCAGGTCAAAGTCATTCTTTTTTTTCTAAATTTGTTTGTTTCAAAACAACTTTTTTGTGAATTTAACTTTTGTTTTTGATTAAAATATGTACTCCGATAGATATGTGAGACTATTATCTTTCATTTACAGCAATAATACTGAGTGGCTAAGTTTTGTCGCTAATGTGAGTGACACGATATTGACACGATATCTCAATAAGTTGCCCAGTGACTTTGGCCTGGTTTTCCCTGGTGGGGTCACATATTTTATATTCACGTAAAGTGACATTTCAAATATTTTGTTTGTTTTAATGTTCATACTGTTTAAATAGTAATTTATTCCAAATCTAAACAAATTATTCAGATTCTGGATTTTTTATTTTCATAAGCTATAAGCCATAGTGATCAACAGTGAAACAAAAAAATAGAATTAGATTAGATCAAACGTTTTGGCAATGTGAATTGCACACATGGGAATTTGACCTCCACATTTAACCCATCTGTGCAGTGAAAAACACACACACACAAGGCTGTGAAAACATTTGCCTGAAGTGGTGGGCAGCACTATCCATAGTGCTTGGATAGCAGTTGGGAGTTAGGTACCTTGCTCAAGGGCACTTCAATCATGACCTGCCTGGGGATCGAACCAGTGACCTTCTGGTCACAAGACCAGATACCTAACCACCAGACCACAGCTGCCCCTTATAATCGACAATGAACTTTTTTTGCACTTTACAATGTTGCTGTTATACAGACAGAAAATGGTTAATAAAATAATACTGAGGCAAACTTGAGAAATATCTCTGCTTCTGAGATACAGAGATGTTTTTTGGAAAGCAAGAAATTGTTCAAAAGCACATTCTTGTTAACTATATAAAACTCCATGTTCCATTTTATGAGGACTGTTGTGCCTTGCTTTACCCTACCTGATAGCTACAAATAATCACCAATAAGTGTCAGTGTTTATACCCCTTGCAAGCCTGCCAAATGCAATACAGTTTATGATTTTGCCTGAGCTGTAGGTGATGAATGGGACAGGCTCTGTTTTTCTGAATAGATCTGTGATCAGAGATGGCACACATCTCCATTCTCCAGCAGTCAGTTATGAGCAGGAGACGACACACCATACCACTCTGAATCATCACCTCCATTCACACTGCTGTCTGACTTTTATTATCATCTAAGAATGAATGCTCTCTCTCCTCCAATCACTGTCAGCCTGAGCACACTCAGGAACTCTAAACTTAAATCGAGATGACTAAACAAGGACATTTTGACAAATAACAGCACAAAGAAAAACATTAGAGCTTAGATTCATACACATTTCTGATAAGACTACTGACTGATGCTGTATTTGACTTCTATGACCTAAACCAACCTGGTAGAACGATCATCCTGTAATACAGAGCAAATCATTACTGTACCCATAAGAGCCCATGGTGACATATACTATATGATCAAAATATTTGGACACCTGCTTCTGAAGGCTTTCTATGACCTTTGAGCATTGCTATGAGGATCAGAATGCTGGATAATCACCACTCTATGTCATCAAATCACCACCGTCACCATCATTCTATGAGAACACTGCTCTACTACTCCACAACTCAATGCAGTGGGGAAGGTTATAGCCCTGTAGCCCAAACCTGGCATTAAGCATAGTGCCAATATATTTATCTGCTCCAGAGAGTCCTATTCTGTTACATTACAGATCTTTGACACTATGAGTTGGCATTAAAAAATGTAGAAATGTGTTCCATTTGGTTTGGGGTTTTTTTGTATCGCAGGAAAACTGGTGCCAGGTGCTTGTGGGTTAATATTTTGTTTATGTTTGGTGTTATGCCTTCCCCTCCTGTCATATAGTTCTGTGTTTTGTCTCCATCTTGTGCTTATGTTGTGTTTTGCACCTTTTGATTTCAGTCACTCCCTCATGCCCATATATGGTCTTCCTGTCCTCAGTCATTGTCAATTATCTTTCTTGTTTCATGTAGTTAGTCTTGTCTTTAAAAACCCTGTTTTTGCTCACTCCCTCATGGTTCATTTTGTAAGTACACAGTCTTTATGTATTGACATGCCACTAGTTTATGCTCTTGTTTATGTCGTGTTTTCTTTTCTAGTCTTTATAAGAGTTTTCAAGTTTATTTGTTTATTTAATAAATTTCATCTTTTCAACTTTCTCTGCTCATGCATCCGCCTCCTTAGTTCAGCGAAGTACTCTCTTTTCATCCACACCACCAAACCTGACATTTGGAAACCATGTTTTTATGTATTTTACATTTTACTATATATTTATGCACCGAATAGAGTAATATAATGAAATTTACTTGATTGGAATGTGTGCGTTTCTACATGAATAAAACATTTCACATAAACACAATTATAGCAAGCAAACTGAAAGATAAAATTGTGTTGATGTAACATATTTTATTCATGTGGAAATGAAATAGACTTTTGAAGCAGGTCAGTTCAGTGCCTCTCCATACGCTCTATAAAGCACCCAGTCACCATAAGAGATGACCGATAAGGAGTAAGAGCAATCTCAGCAAATTTTTTCAGTTAAGATTTTCCCCATTTAATTAGAAATCTTAATGGGAAATTCTAATTTCAGTTAAGTCCTCATGTGATATATGAATGGACAAAAAAACTGATTTTAATGGAATTGTTTTGCTGATTCTGAAAAAAAAACTGAACATACATACATTGTATATATCTGTTTGTTTGGATTTTCAGTAAGATTGTATGGGTTTGCGTTGTGGTAGTCTTGCAATGAAACTGAAGGACAGTCTGAAAGTGGTGCTATCTAACCATCTCTTGGTCATTTCAGCTGAAGGAGGACATCTGTGATTTTCTGCTGTTTTTGACCCATAAGTGCTATTAGAAATGATAGGGTTTTCAAGTCGCTACAAATTGTAATAGTTCCACTCAAGAAAGTGCTACTGAACTTAACCTCCAAGATCCTGCAGCCTCTCCAGATTCACTAAAAGCCCAGCAAAACAATCCACACCCAAACAAGCTAGAAAAGGTAGTAAAGTGTGTTTGTGCACGTGTTGGCGTTAGAATCTGACTGACCTATTGGTTGGTCAGTAAAATCACTCAATGCTAAATGTCTCACCAATAAAGAAACATTACTTCAGTACACACCTCTAATGTAGAAACAGAGAGTTCATACACCACTCATTCCAGAGGCTGGCAGACAGCAGATGTTCATTATATGAACACAGACTGAACTGGTAAACCTGAAGACAAACCATCCATCATCATTACTCATATTACTGTATCATGACTCATACTATATTAATAGAGTAACATATGATCTTATAAAACCTGATAAAGTTGCCAAAAATGCAGTAACCCCCTCCTGCTAACAAGAGATTCTGCTGTTTGTACCAATATACAATCTGATTTAATGTTCATTTATGTGTCACCTACTGCAACCAGTCTGATAAATATAACACCAGGTCATGTCTTCATATTCAGAACCCAGAATAGCTTTTGGTTGGTCACCATTCAGTCTGCTGCTAATTGGTAGGGAGTGGTCTGGTCACAAATTCATCACAGTATAATTAAAGGTTCTGGTTTCAGCATATTTATCAGTACATATCAGTACACATAATGCTTATTTCTCAAATAAGATCATTTTAGATGCTTAAATAAAACTTTTTTTCAGAGTGACACTGCTCTATTATTCTGCGATGCACCTTTATTTTAATGAGAACCATTTTTAACTGAATTTTTCTGTGCAAAAATAGTACCAATAGATCAGTACTACTTAAAAATAAAAAATAAAAGTAATATGAGCGCTATTAAAAATGACACTAAATGTTGTTTATGTAAGCTACAACAACAGGTTAGAGACATTGTGCTGTGTTAAATGAATGTATTTATGTTATAACTCAGCCAATAATCCATACCTTATATTTTAACTAGTACCTTACACACTATTAAACAGAGAAAACTGGGGAAAATGTATATCTGCTGTCAGGGACCACAACAAAAAAAAAAATATTTTCTCTGTTACTCAGACTGCTGTTATTTTTCTTATTTTTGATGGTGTGTATTATTCTAGGTTTAATGTTGCTGTTTTTCTGCTTCTCTTTGTTTCCCTCTTCCATCATTCTTTGCCAATTTCCATGCCACCACTAGAGAAGAAGAAGAAAAAGAAGAAGAAGTTGCTGGTTTGATGCCCTTGTCAAAATGCAGAGGTCAAATTCTTTTGTATGTGAACACACTCGTCAATTATTGAGCATGTTCACTTTAAAAAAGTACTTTTCATTGATCCACTTAGGGAAATCAATCCATCCATTGTGGCAAGTTTCCCAACCCTTTACCGTACACAGGGCATCACACTATCTTAGTTAAACCTAGGACAGGGTGCCAGTCCATCACTGGGAACACACACAATAGGAAATTTTAGAGAAGAATGTCATATTAGAGAAGCGGGTTTGGGATCCCTGAACCAGTGACCTTTCAGTCCCAAATCCGCTTCTCTTACTTGTAGGCCATGGCTGACCAGAGACAAGCGAGTACTATTGCTGCACCACCCAGAATGATTGTCAATAAGAATTTATCTGTGATTGTCTGCTTAAATGAAAAGTTAAATAAATGAATGTTATACAGGGTGTATGTTTACTTTTTGAGCCAAACAATCAAGAATAACTTTAATAGTAATGAGGATATTGTGATGAAATGTGGATTAAATATACCTCAGTCTGTGTTTAAAATATTGATATGCACTGATATTACACTGCAGGTAGATGAGTATTAATTTCTGATTACTATATACATGGCTGTCGGGGTGGAGGCCGGCGCCTGTCCAGCCGTACCCATCGGTCACTCTGTTATCCTTGTGCAAAAAAGGACAAGATGCTAGTTACATCACCCAATGATCTGTGCGTAATGTATCAATGCACAATAAAAAAGTGTTCATGGTGTGAACATACTGCATTGGCAACAACAGGGATATTAGTGAATGGTCATAACATTCAAGTGCTTGGATGCTGGTGATGGACATTTTCACCACATGTAACATCAGTCTTTTTCACACAAAATGAGGTGTATTAAATCCAAATTTCATCAGCAGATCTTCATTAGTGTTAAAATTATTCATGATTGTTTGGGTAAAGAAAAAAACAGGACACCTGTATAACTTTATTGAACATTATTTAAAGGATTGTTTATGTGGACTAACTGTATCAGTATTGACACAATGATTTTTCACACCTGTTCCAACATTATATGCTGATTCCTCTCTGTACACTTCTCTGTACATCTTTATGCTTATTTACTAATAAAATATTCAAATGATATTTTGCTTGTATGCATGAGTTCATAGAGATGTGACCGTTTATATTTAATGTCATCACATTCCTTCATATCAACTCCAGATAGTATCAGAGTAAATTTTGAGGCATCAAACATTTTTGGTTAAAATAATCAATGTAAGATCACATTGTGATTAAACCTTTCACCCCTAATCAGTACTGTACTAAATTTATCACAGCACGTCTCTATACAGCACAAAATCTATACTGATATTGTGACATAACAGTAAAAATCTTGATATCAGTCAGGCTCTGGTTAGTGTGTGTGTTTTTTATGTCAGTGTGTGTGTGTTCATGTGTGAGAGAGTGTGAGTAATAGGCTGGTCAGATCTTTGGCATGACAGCAGCAGCCTATTTAAATTCTAATTACCTCCTGCGCAGGCGGCCTAGTGTCAGAGGCTAAAAGAGGCACACTCTTCATCCCGTCTCTTCTCCTCTCCCTCATCCAAACCCCTTAAACACCCTTCCACCCCCACAGAGCACTGTGTTGGGAGGGGGTGGATGGGGGGATATGAGTGAGACAGAAACAGACAGCAGGGTCGCTAAAGGCTAATTAATTTCTTTTCATAATTTCTCATGCAGCAGGGCAATCCATTAGATATGGCCGGTTATAAATCATTCTTGTTCCACAATGCGGGCGTGTGGTAGTCTGCGTGTGTGCTTTCAGAGAGGAGGACGGATGTAAAAGGGATTACAGAGTGTCTGAGTACATGTGTGTCTATAGCTCTACACTTGTCTGGCATGGCTGACAGTCTTTCTTCACAGTGCCTGACAGATGGACAGACAGACGGACACATGCTCTGCATATAAACACAAATGCAAATATTATAGACACTTTAAAGATTGTAAATATTGTAAAAAAAAATAATAATAATAATAAAGCTGGAGGGTTTTTGAAGGTACCTAAAAAATCAGTAGATGTGCAAATGTGTCATTAAAGTTTAAAGAACATCTGTATATTTTTATTGTGCAAGTTATAAGTTAATCATCATTAATCATGTTGAACTGAGCAGGTAATCATTATAAATTACATTATATAGAGTAATTATTCACAATTAATCTCATTATATTGAGAAGGTATTTGCAATTAATTACACTGCATTGAGTAATCAAGATTAATCACATTACCTTGAGTAGTTAATCGAGATTAATCACATTATATTGAGTAGTTAATCGAGATTAATCACATTATATTGAGTAGTTAATCGAGATTAATCACATTATATTGAGTAGTCAGTCAAGATTAATAACTTCATATAGTGTAGTTAGTCTTGATTAGTAACAGTATGTTAAGTAGTTCAATGCAATTAATCACATTTTTGCTTTAACAAATTTGACACTAAATGACTTTTGAATTCAAAAACAGTGCATGGTGTCAGAAGTGGACCAAATACATTCCAAGGTCTACAAACCAACAGCTGTTGTGACTAGCTTTGAAGACTGAGATGGCTTTTATTCTGCTCTGTTCCTTTAAGACCAAATTCTCCATCACAATGAACATGATCTAAAATTCACATTCACAAAACATTTTTTACATTTTAAAATGTGGCATTGTAGTTTTGTGTGTGTTATTGTCAGTATTTTGTGAAGTAATGCAAATCTCATATTGATTATGTTATGCTCTGAAAATCTCTTCAAGCAGTTGGATGTTCTATTCTTGCTAGATTTTCTGTTACTTACACACATGCACTCACAATAGAGGTTATCTGAGATTATATCTTATGGATGAACTGCAGTAGCTGAGTTTCACTTCAACTCAGGAGCTAGAACACTACTTTTGTGTGTGTGTGTGTGTGTGTGTGTGTGTGTGTGTGTGTGTGTGTGTGTGTGTGTTTTCAAATCATCAACAGAAGAGTATAATGACGTCTCCTGTAGAGCCAATGCTTTCTTATCAGTGCACGCCCTTCACAAGTGCATTTTCATTTAATGCAAGTAGGCGCTCTAAATGTACTGTAATTACACACACACACGCACACACACACACACACGCGCACACACACACACACGCGCACACACACACCATCTGCTGCAACACTTCCTATGAAAGGACACCAGGGATAAAACGAGTTGAGAGCAGAAAACATCTATTCATCCCAGCTATTGTCTGAGAGCACTTTCAACTCTCCAAATCAGACATGAAGATGGCTATTCCTTTTTTTTTGCTTCTCTACTGCCATTTTTCTCTCTCTCCCTCCTTCCTGTCTGTGTCACTTTGCCCAACCCTCTCGCCTGCTTGAACGCTCCCCGTATCACTTTCTCTCCATCTCGTACTCTTTCATTTTTGCTGTGATGGTCCATTTCTCACTGTAGTGGAGCAGAGGTGCAGGAGGGCAGGCAGAGTAGTTGTTAGTAGAGCCATTACACTAAGCCCCCAGGCCCCACAGAGAGAGAGAGAGAGAGAGAGAGAGAGAGAGAGAGAGAGAGAGAGAGAGAGAGAGAGAGAGAGAGAGAGAGACAGAGAGACAGAGAGACAGAGACAGAGAGAGATGGGTGGTTAAGGAGGAGGTCACACTCACAGTGATTAATTCCTAAGCTCCTGTTTTGTGTGTATACACAAATATATTTATATATATACAGTATATTGACAAAAGTATTGGGACACCTGCTCATTCACCTGCTTTTTCACTCTTAAAAAATGAGTTTATTCTGCTTTTGTTGTCTCTACTGTCCACTCACCATCACCAGGTTGTAAGAGACACCAAAACTGAGCTAAAAAGCAGCAACATTGTCCTTCCTCACCCTTCTACCATAGAAGACTGAGTATCTGGAGAATGAGATATGTTAAAGCAGAAGTTTGTGTTGTGGTGAACAATTTTAAACTCCAACGTTTAACTGATATAATTTAACTGTTTGATCAGAGGAGGATGGATCACCTTTGTGAGTCTTGGTTCCTTCTTTCTCCAGCCTCGAGGGAGTTTTTCCTTGCCACCGTCACCTTTGGCTTACTCGCATTGGATTTTGTGTTTTGATTGTCTGATGCCAATTATGTAAAGCGGCTTTTTGACAACATCCATTGTAAAAAGCGCTATATAAATACATTTTGATTGATTGATTGATTGATATAACATGAAAAAGGACCAGGGTTCTTTTCACTTTTAAGACTGAAAGACTTATTGTTACTGTGATAAATCTAACATTACATTACTATCTATCATTATGAGCAGTTACACAGAGTCTGTAATCTACAGCTCATGTACAGTAACTGCACAAACTACATTGTAACAAACATTTATTTTTTAATTTAGTAATCCTTATTATAAAAAACTGTAAAGTACTTGTTACAAATTCTTTACTCTATATAGTATCATTTTCCTTCTGTTACTTGTTTAGCATTGTTAGCAATACTGCATGTCACATACAAAAACTCGCTCTATGACCGCTCAGGTCTTTTGTGTTCTGTAAGCTCTCTTTCTAGGAGTGTTTTCAGGGGCAGACTGATTTATTCTCAGATAATGTTCACACTCAGAAATGCCCCCACAGTAATAAATCAGCTGCTGCTACAGCGTGCCTAATGGCCTGGAAACTTGATTTCCTGCCACTTCAGCTGTTCTCTAGTCCAACCCTGCGAGATTAGTGCTGAATTACGAGAGTCGCAGTGAGTCACATGCACGCACACACACACACTCAAAAAATGTCCATGTTTGACTGTGCATTCAGTTCCCAGGTAGAGTGAACAGGCTTATGCACAATAAGTGTACAGCACACAACTTCTAGAATTGAATTATCCCAGCACTGAACTTTATTACTGCCTTGGCAGCTTTTTTAAATATGTACATCAGAGACAGAGAGAAAAGGAAGGAAAGACAGAAATATAGGGAGTCAGGGAGAGCTTATATTTAAGCTCAGACTTAAAAAATTGTCACCTTGCATGTTTAAGGTGGTAGTAACTTCAGGTTCCTGCAGATGGTGCTGCCCAAGAATGATCAGGCTATTAATACCTGCAGGGTGTGTGACAGGATTCACAGATCCAGAAGACGAGGCACAGTGCAGAAAATGTCTTGTTCAGTGTGTGGAAAGCAGATGTCAATGATTGGCAACAAAGCTATTTGGGTGCCATAGTGTGAAGGAAGTAGCGTGTGTTGTGATGTGTATAGTACAGTGATGGCTGAAAGACAAAACTGATGGACAGGGATCGCCAGCGGGTTTCACATGTTGTGAAGGAAAATTGTTTTGCTTCCAGGTAAGAACTGCTTCTAGAATTACTGCTTCAACGCAGGATCTTCACAACTAATTTCTGAAAGAACTCACCACAGGGAACTGCATACCATGAACCGTGTGCTGTCAGTCACAATTCTGAGGAGAATGTGCTGTACACTGAATTTTTGCAATTGCTGGTAGATCTGTATGACAGTACACTTCAGTACACCTGCAAATTCAGCTGCTTCCTTCACAATCCAGTATTTGGCACCCAAATGCAAATGCACATCTCATAGCCAATCATAAACACCTGCTTTGTGACCTGTTTTCCACACATTAAATGAGACATTCACTGCACTGTTCCACGTCTTCACAATCTATGAATCACACCACACACCCTGCAGACATTTATAGCCCAATCATCCTTGCAGCCATCTGTGTGTGTGTGTGTGTGTGTATATATTATATATATATATATATATATACTTTTACTTGTGTGTTTTTGTTTTGATTTGATGATAAAATCCACAAATTCTGCATCAGATACTCAAACGTTGATGTTAGAAAAGTGAGGTAGGACAGTCGTGTCCAGTAATGTCTCACACACACTGTGTTAAACTTCTGGTGGATATTAAACAGCTGTAGTAAAGCTTCTAAACTCACCATCAACAACTTGTGAACTAAACACAGTGACACTGTCCTACCTCACCTTTCTGAAGACTGAGTATCTGGAGCAGCAGCATTTGTGCACTTTATTATAGTCTAGAAAAATTAATTAATTAATTAATTAATACATAATTAATAATAATAATAATAATAATAATAATAATAATAATAATAATAGGGCCCTTCTCAAATAAAAGTAAAGATTGTCATGAAAAATCCAGGGTTATCCCAGACTTTTGGGCGGTAGTATATATATATATATATATATATAAGGGATGCACCGATACCAGCATCGGGTATCTGTCCGATACCACTTGCGTGTACTTGTACTCGTATTCATAAAAGTGCTCCGATACTACAGGATCCGATTCCAGCATGATGGGAGCTTCGTTTCCTTCTAACAGACAGTATTTAGTTTGCGCCACAAAATAAATAAATAAATAAAATTAAAAAATAAAATTAAAAAAAAGAAGACGACGACTACGTACGGCAGCCAAGCTGAACAAGCCACTTCACGGCAGCGTGACTTTAACCAGCCCGGTAGTAGAGAAGGAG
>BRDA01065194.1:0-10945 GCA_036984385.1 Crenuchus spilurus
CTTTGCTGCTTGGCGGACTTTGCTCCGAGTCCTTTGCTAGTGGACGGCTGTGGTGTCGGTGTTTCTAGCCACTAACTTTGTAGCTGCGTGGGTCGATGTAAGATGCTTTATTAAATTAGAGTTACTTACAGTGGATGTCGACAAAGTCTTCGCCCGAGGACATAATGTACACATTTACATGCACGTTTTTGCCTTTAACCTCAATGAATTTGAAATAATGTTTATATCGCCAGCCTGAAAATGCTAACTTTTCTTCGGCTTGCTCCTCTCAAATCAACATTTGGCTTCACAGTGTACTTTACAACTACACAGTCTGAGAACTGATTTTGGTGAGCAGTTTGCATGATCCTAACTAGTGTTTGTTACATTAACCTCATAGCTCCAGGGCTAACGTCAGACACACATGTCCTGGTTTCAACTCCATGTACAGGGGTTAGACAGTGAAACTGAAACTGGTTTTAGACCACAATAATTGATTAGTAGGTGTTGGGCCTCCTTTTGCGGCCAATACAGCGTCAATTAGTCTTGGGAATGACATACACAAGTCCTGCACAGTGGTCAGAGGGATTTTAAGCCATTCTTCTTGCAGGATAGTGGTCAGGTCACTACGTGATGCTGGTGGAGGAAACCGTTTCCTGATTCGCTCCTCCAAAACACCCCAAAGTGGCTCAATAATATTTAGACACAAAGACTTGCTGTCTTGGTCACAGATGCACCAACAAGACGTGCACCAACAATTTGTCCTCTTTTGAACTCTGGTATGTCACCATAATGTTGTGTGCATTGTAATATACTATATAACTGTGCTCTTACCTGCTAACTGAACCTTCACACTCTGCTCTTACTGGTGCAATGTGACATTAATGAAGATTGGCCACCAGACTGGTCCAGTTTAGCCATGAAACCTCCCACACTAACATGACAGCTGTTTCAGTTTCATTGTCTAACCCCTGTAGGTCTATGTCATGAAGAAATAAATTTGACAGGAGTAACTGATGATATCTGGGTTAAGAGGAAAAATGTGTATTTTTTTTTTAAACCAATACAATGATTCAAATTGTGTCTCTTCATACCTGCTGGCAAAATTCTTTGACAGAGCGCCCTCCCTCTATGAAGTGCTGAAAGAAGGTGTGCTCTCTCTGCAGGTAGCCTGACGTGAGGAGCCTCAGATACACCACCACATAGTCTGACACACTCTGGTCATTAAAGGAGTTCAGCAGCTCCCCGAGTGCCGGCTGCTTTTCACACAGCTCAATCAGGTCCATGAACTAATAACCAAGCATGACGATAAGCAAAGTTACTGATGTAATTCAACATAAATACACATTCGCACAATTAAGAAAGTCTCATTCAAGCAGGAACTTTTCTTCCAACTCACTGTGTTGTGAAAGTCTTCAATAGTGAACTCGGTGAAGCCCTGGTTCACAAGGTCCAGTTTGCTCTTTGATGCCACTGCTTTAAACCTACAAAATTCACATTTAGATTAAATCAGGAACGTGCATAAAACTACACACACAAACATTATGCCTGACAAATGAAGAACTAATAACTGTAACTTTATTTTTTTACTTTGTCACCAAAGAATTCAGAACTAAATCTGTAAAAGTGGTTTTAGAAAGTCTGACAAAATTAAACTTCCTGATTAACATTTTTTCACTGATATTTGTCAATTTAATAATGACTAAACTGACCAGTGCATTTATTTAAACTACCTCCTTGTATTGTCTACTATTCTCCTTGTACACTCATTGTCCATTACATCAGCTCCACTACCTATACAGGTGCACTTTATAGTCTTACTATTACAGGCTGTAGTCCATCTGTTTCTCTGTATACACTGTTATTCACCCTGTTCTACAATGGTCAGGATCACCACAAAGCAGGTATTCTTTGGATGGTGGATGATTCTCAGCACTGCAGTGACACTTGGCTGGTACAGAGTGGATCAGACACAGCAGAGCTGATGATGTGTTTAAACACTTCAGTGTTATTGAACTGAGAATAACCCACCAACCAAAAACGTCTTGCCAACAGCATCCTGTGGGTTGTGACCATGGACTAGAAAATGACCAAAACAAAACTGTCACTGCAGTGCTGTGAATGTTCAATACCTGCTCTGTGGTGATCCTAGCCATTGTAGATCAGGGTGAATAACAGTGTATACAGAGAAACAGATGGACTACAGTCTGTAAGAGTAAAACTATAAAGTGCACCTGTATGGTCAGTGGAGCTGATATAATGGACAATGAGTGTATAAACAAGGAGGTGGTTTTAATGAAGTGGTATATTTTGAAGCACTCCTCAACAAGAGATGCCACACAACAATATTAAATCACTCAACAAAACTCAAACGTTACTTCTGTAGCTCTTTGCTGTCATCCAGTAGTGACTCCAAATGTGAGAAGCCAAAAGCTCTGTAGAAACAATTTCCATCAGGTCGTGTCTTCCGAATATATGAATATTTTTTGTGAAGGTCCTACAGGAAGTAATTTAAAAAAAAATCATAGCAAATTTATTTCATACCAAGACTAAACAAAATTGGGAATGTAAACACATTTTAAATAGAATTTTTAACCTTAATCTTGAGTTGATAAATGGAGTCTTCTTCTGCATACTCTCTCTGAAGTACAGACAGATCCTGTCTGTCAGACACTAAAGGGTTACTGGTGGCTATCTGTCCAAACAAACCAGAAACAGGAGAAATATTAACATCAAATTGTTCTTTTGCAAGACGCTTAATTTTGTTGACTCCCCTGCTCATCTCAGCTCATCAGCTAAAAATCTGGGTGTCGTATTTGACAGACTTATCATTTCATCAGCATATAAGTAACATTACAGAAACAGTTTTCCTACATCTTCATAACATCTCCAGGTTAAGAAACGCCTTATCTCTGCCTGACACAGAAAAATGAGTTCATGCTTTTATTACATCAAGATTAGATTATTGTAATGCACAACTGTCAGGATGCTCCAGCAGAAACCTGAATAAACTCCAGTTAAATCAAAATGTTGCAACAGGAGTCCTCACTAAAACCAGAAAATTTGTAAAGAAAATTTTACATATAAAACCCAGCATGGTCTCGCCCCTGAATACCTGCAAGACCTCATCACGCACTATGAACCACCAAGATTACTCAGATCTCATGGTGCCGGTCTCTTACTATTTCCCAGAATTCATAAGATTTCAGTGGGATGAAACGCCTTCTCCTACATAGCCCTGCGACTGTGGAATAATCTTCCATTTAGTGTTCGGGATGCAGACACAGTCTTTACTTTAAATCAAGACTCAAAACCCACCTGTTCAGTTTAGCTTTTTACAATTAACCACTTCTTTCCAGTGTGATTTTCATTTCAGGAAATCATGAACATGGGGAATGACAGAAATCTCACATGATGCTCAACGATGCTGTGCCAACAATTTTGAGGTTTGAGGATGACAGTATAGACGGATGTCGTTGCCCGCCGACGCTCTAATGTCTGTGTTCTTTCTGGTTTCCTTTCTTCTCCTACTAGCAATGATCAGACTAAAGCTTTCAGGCTATTACACTTTTAATTTGACCCCATATGGATGCAATTATTATTATTACTAATATCATTATTGTTTTACACTACAGCACAATGTCAGACTTAACTGATGATCTAAATCTCTTTCAGTAGTCTGATCAAAGGAGGATGGATCCCTTTGTGAGTCTTGGTTCCTCCCAAGGTTTCTTCTTACAGCCTTGAGGGAGTTTTTCCTTGCCACTGTCGCCTTTGGCTTACTCGCATTGGGTTTTTGCATTTAGATTCAAATTGTTATGCCAATTAAGTAAATCTGCTTTGTGACAACATCTGGTATAAAAAGCGCTATATAAATACATTTTGATTGATTGATCAAATCAGATTCAATTTTCAAATTCACTATAAACAGCTGTCAGTAGATCAGACTGAGATAAACTAGTAAGTGGTCATAACTGGAGTTCTAGACTTGTGCGCTAAAACAAACAACTTTGGATTTGAGAAACCCCATAATAATTACATTAAATGTAATTACAGAAACCAAATCGGTGATTTTAGTGACCATTCCAACTCACTTCTTGTTGAATTCGGTCTTGCTGTGCCATGATGGCTTCATCATAAGCAAGGCAGTTCACTCCTACGAAAAAAAAAATCAAATCTCAAGCAGGGAATACTGTATTTGCCATAATTTAATCACTTCTGACTGTTACCATCAGTGAAATGCATAAAGGCCCATATGCCATTGAACTTTTTTACTTTCATCAACTTAACATTTGTGCAGTTTTATTTAACACAAATATTAATCTTTTTTTTAATTCATTTATTGTTTTAATTATTGTGCCTTTAAGAGTGATGGACTTTATGTAAGTGATGTCTGTTCCTTTTGGCTACCATGCATCTCATTCAAAAAGCATTCCAGACTGAATCAATACTCATATCTTTAACTTGAATGGACATGCTAAAACACAGTAAACTAAATAAGATGTATATATAAATTAGTTAGGTTTTTTTGACATTATTAGGTGCCTCTTAAAATGAACAATTAAAATAACTAGAGCCCGACCAATATATCGGCCGATATAGCATTTAAAAGTCTATTTTGGCGATAGGCGCAGAGCAAAACACTTTTGATTTTCCTCGGCTGGAGGGCTGGGAAAATTATGTAATTGCGCCGCTAATCCAGCAGAGGGCGCCCGCAGACCACGTCATGGTCAGGTCACATGCAACATGTTGACTGAGCAGGAGCCCAGAGGAGATGCAGAGCTAGAGCGACTGAGAACTGTGCATCATACTGCTGACCTGGGCATCGTATATTTATCAATAGTAAGTTTATAAGTAGCTTGTGAAATAAACATCAGCAAAAGATTTCCACTCAACTCTCCAACCCGCTTCCCTCAAGTTAAAAGCTTTAGCTACCTGCTAAACTAGCAAGATACAATTTACGAGATAATTTAGCATATAACCTTGCTAAAATAAAACCTTAGCCAGAACAATGTAAGTAACACACAATGAAATATATCAGTTCTAAGTAATAACTATCTTTTCCGTAAATTAAATGCATCGTTTGTCTGAAGTGAACTGATCTGATTGAACATGACCGAGAACACACTGCTAATGCAGCTCAATATTAAAACACATTTCTAGTTTAATTTATAACATATAGTGGAGTGAATCATGAAATGACAAAACAACCAGTGCACTCGTAACCCTTGGGTGGGACCAGGTACAGTGGTATGTCAAATCGTTTGGCTTCACGTAATCACAGTACTGCGCCTCAAAGCGTATTTTAGCTCTATTTTCCGATATAAGGCAAAGGGACATGGAGAAGCACTTAGCAGACTCTCCGCTGGTACCAGCGTAGAGTCTCGTGACCAGCTTGCATCAGTTGATTTCTGATCAGAACGTGTCAAGCTACAAGCCAGAGTGACGCCAGTAGCTAGCGCAGCAGTAATGGCAGTCAGGCTTTATAGCCCCCATCTGTGCTCACAGAAGCGGGAGCAAGCTAGATATGTTACCACTTACTTACCAGTAACTTGCATGCTGCTTGTCCTGACTAACGGACATAGAGCAGTATACATTAAACAAAAAAAAAACATTATGAATTAAGAGCTTTCTTACTGTGTGAATGTAATAGTTACTTACATTGTTCTGGCTAAGGTTTTATTTATGTTTCCGTTTAAATGACTATTTTATTGACCTTTATTAAATTGTTGCACAGTACTGTTCTCTGAATGTTTTGTTTTCAGGCATATGTAAAAGATTGACAAATGTTTTTATTTTGTGTATTTTTCTAAAAGGTTATAAAATGTGCAGTTGTGTTTGTTCTAAACAGGTCTTCAATATATGTTAAAATATTTGTAATTTTTATGTTACATTATTTATTATTATGTTCAAATCAAGCACTGTTTTACTTTTGAAAATAAAAGTATTTGAAATAAGTTATATGTTAAATCTTCATTTCCATTTATATGTATATAAATGAATACAAATTGTAAAAAAATATTGGCCGATATATCGTTATCTGCATTTTCTTCCTCTTTATTATTGGTATCGTATCGGCCACCCCAAAATCCATATCGGTCAGACTCTAAATATAACAGCGCATTCTTGAAAAGACTTTACTCTAATCCGGCACACATAAATCACATTTTGCTCAAGCCCTCATTGCTAATCAACTACATTCCTGTTAAATATGGGTTGTGTGAATAGCTCTTTCATGTTGTCCCTTTTCCTGATTAGAATGAACTCACAGTAATGACTGCCAAGGTACCCACAGTGACATAACTAGAAAAAATCTCCAACAATTACATAAGCAAACTTAATTGAGTCAGCAAAAGAATGCACAATGTGAGTTTGCTGCTCATTCTAAATAAGTTGTGGAAAAGAACATGCAAACAAAATTAAATAATGCTAAGCTACTCAGTTTTGGAAAACAAATTTGACCACTGCAAATGATCGATTTCTCTGGTTTTATTAATTACAGATATGTGGTTGATTAACATTAATCTTTCTGAATTATTCTACAAACTACTGACATTTCATCCAAAATGATAACGGTGAAACACATACTTGCAGTGTTTTAAGACCATGAATATTACAATGAAACAGGTTCATATTCATTTTCAAACAACGAAATAGTCATGTTTTAACTTTGGAAAAACTCAAAAATCTGAATTTAATGGAAAAAGCCAGATTTGTTTGTTCTCCACCACTCTTTCGCATTACTGTTGGATGACTTTATAGCACTCTTGGAGCAAAAAGGCAAACATCTCAGCTTTGACAACTTCTGACCATCCATCTTCCTCTTGATCACATTCCAGAGGTTCAAAACAGAGTTCAGCTCTGGTGATTGGGCTAGATGTTGGTGCAGCCTCTTTCTTTTATTTTCACAAAGTCAGTCTATATATGCTCACTGGTCAGTTCATTAGACTGTTTTCTTCAGTTAGTCAGTTGCACAGACCATATAGAAACACTTTGTAGTTTTACGATTACAGACTGTAGTTCATCTGTTTGCCTGCATACATTATTCTTTTACTCTGTTCCTCCATGGTCAGGACCACCACAGAACAGTTATTATTTGGGTGGTGGATCACTTTCAGCATTGCAGTGACACTGATGTGGTGGTGGAGTCTTGGTGTGTGTTGCACTGGTGTGAGTTGATCAGACACAACAGAGCTGCATGATGTTTTTAAGCACCTCAGTGTCTGTGCTGGAGTGACAATAGTGTACCAACCAGATCACTAGTGAACTAGAGGATGAAACAAGCTGTGCAGCAACAGTCTCTGACTACATCTACAAGAAGGACCACAATGCTATGTTAGTAATGCTATGATCCACTTGTATCAGCACAACACACACTAACACACCACCACGTCAGTGTCACTGCAGTGCCGAGAATGATCCAGCACCCTGTGTGGTTAATGAAAATACACAATGAGTGTACATACATGGTATGTGTATGTGCACACAATTAGTGTATGTATAATGTAGGAAATAAACACATTGTGTTTCAAGTAATCTAGCATGTACCGTTGCGTTAGGAGTATAAAAAATAAACGTTGAACAGCTTCAGGGAACAGAGAGATAATTAACTTTATGTATGTAAACCTCAGCATCTTGATATGCAGATGTGTTTGGATATGGTGGTAAATAAAAGTCGTCATGCTTGATGTTACAGCGCCAGTAAGAGCGGCTTTATTTACACTGACTCTGTTGAGGAGACTGCCAACATACCTTCACTGACATGACCATCTTTTCTCCAAATCACAGCAGCATTATCTGTTTGCTCAGTGAACAGCTTTGGCCTCTTATTCCTTTCTTTCTTTCCTCCTCTTCATGCTGCAGCACGGCCCACACAGATTAGCAGGTCAGCTAGTAAGCTAGCTACAAAGCTGAAAACACGGGGCCCTACAGCATATAACTGCAGACTTGTCTTTAAATGATCTTTTTTAGCTTTTAAAAGAGAATAATATATTCACTCACCTTCCATCTCTCCCTGGGATGTTTCCTGCTGCTCGTCCGCCATCTTGGTTTTGAGTTGTGTTTCCCCTCCTTCTGTGAACCTCTCAGCACTGCCGGGTCACTTTACTACCATACAAACCGCTCCAGTCAAGTGTCCTTCTCTCAAACCACTCGTTTCCCCAGTCTGATACAATGCTGAGAGTCTTCAGGGCTTCTGTGAAAAGTTTTCATAAAGAAGTTGCCTGTCGCTGGCATCACACTAGTCTGACAGGTTAGTGTTTATTTCATTTATGTCTCGGCTGTGTCTGAAATGTAAGAAGTGCTCCCTACTTCTGTACTGTGCAACACGAAGACAGAGATCGTCTTTACATAACAAGCTGCTGTAAAACTCTGTCAGTTTTGAGGTAGTAGACAGACGACACTATTTTAGTAGTATAATGACTGTTTAAAACGTGAGTTCGTTACAAACGCCCTTTATCTACATGCTGCCTCCTTAGGCAGCGAGGGATTAAGGTACCGACCTTCACATTTCAGACACAGCCTTATTGTCGCGGTTGGGCGGATCGATAGTGAAATATCGATACTGATGTTTCTGTTTACAAACGACTCTCAGGTGAAAATATAAGTTTTTAAACATCTAGACATTTATTAATTTCTGTTGGCTCTGTTTCCCAAACCAAATACTATTGTACATTCACACTACAGCGTTATCATTCAGCACGTTCTTTAGTGTTGATAGTCCGCGATTTTGGACGCAACCAATTCAGATTCTTAAAGGGGACGTTCACCTCGTTACGTTTAAGCACAGATTACATCTGTGTGAGCTAACTAATATGTGGACATTCATGTAAAAAAATGTAATGATTTCTTATAGAAATCATAATACAGTTTTGTGTGTGCGCACTTCTGTTATATATGTAATTATATATGAAATGTGAAATAAGGGGAACTCCCCTTTCAATGTCTTGATCTTAATTGAGATTGCTAGTTATGCCAACCTTATTGTTGCTAGAAGTCCCTTTAGATAAATTCTATTAATACCATAACAAAACGACAATATTTATTTTGCTATATAATAGTAATCTATAAAACTTAAAAGTAGGTGATATCACATATCAACGTTAATTCAATGGGAATAGCCAGAGAGATAGTATCCCATTATTTCCTTGTCCAGATTCCCTTTTCTGAACAGGGCAATGTGAAACGGCAGCTGAAAAAAATATGATCATGAATTAAATGCATTTTGTGTGTCCACAGATGACCTAATTGAAAACATGGACAAGAAGGCAACGTGGGACAGATTCTACACAGAAAATAATCAGGGAAAATTCAAGAATTTTGAGTGGTTCTTTGGCTTCCATACAATAAAGGATTGTATTCTACCACTGCTGCACCCCACATCCAATACAGGGGCACCATTACATGTTCTGGATATTGGTTGTGGAACCTCTGCATTAGGGCCATGTATCTACAGGCACTCACAATGTGCTGTGAAGGTCACATGTGCAGATATCTCTCCAGTAGCTGTGCAACTGATGCAGGAACATGCCAAAAACATACCACTAGAACCTTGCAACCCATCCTCCACCCTAGTCTTCAAAGAAATGGACTGCACCCATTTAGAAGGACACTTTGGGCCTAAGAGCCTGGCCTTAATAGTGGATAAGGGTACAACAGATGCATTGGTGAGGTCTGTGCAAGGACAAGTGAAGGCTGGTCAGGTTTTAAGGCAGTGTCTGAAGGTTCTGAGACCCTCTGGGCACTTGCTGCAGTTCTCAGATGAAGACCCCGATGCCAGGCTGCTCTGGCTGGAGAAGGAGAGTCGAGCCTCAGAAGTGGCTGCTGAAGTAGGAGTACATGAAGTTGGAGAGATAAGAGGGGTCACTTATTTCTTTTATCATATAAGCCCTCTTAAACAATAACAGACACTTTGAGTGTTCATTTCAAAACTATTTTGATTTATTTCAATAAAATTTTCTCTGTAGATTGCCTGTTGAATATTATTTTGAGGCCCTGTGAACTTGCTCTGCAGTTTGAACAAAGGATATTTTTCAAAATCTGCCTTGGATCAGTTTTAACCATTGTTAAAATAATTGTGGACAGATGGCTATCAGGAGTTACGACTTTATTGTAGCTTGCAAAAGTACTATATTAAAACATTAACAGTGAGTTATGGGAAATATGGATGAACTATGGTGTCTTTAATACAACAAGAGTACTCAAGTAAAGTAACTTACAAAAGTGACAATACAGAATAAGTCCTTGACGACATACGTTCTGCCTGTTGTTAGTATCTGTAAGGATGTTCTGGTTTCTGACGAGTGTACGGGTTATACTGCCACTTTCTGTGCTTTTGCTTCATCACCAAGTTGTTCACTGAGCAGGAGGGGGCAGCAGACACAGGTCTGACATTAGACTGATGCAAAGTGTTGCCATCTAGAACAACAAAAAAGAGAAAGTGTGTGTTAATATGACAAAAATAGAGAATGTAATAATCTGTTAGTGATGATAAAGGTTATAGATCTGATCCTTACTCTTGTGAGCTGTGGGGTTTTGCTCAGTGTTCCCAAAGCTGAAGTAACCAGCACCAAACTGGGAAAGGGAAGCAATTCCATCTTCATAGAAAGCAGGCCCATAGCCAGTATACTGCTGCACTTGTTGCCAGGATGGCCCTAAGAAGATGCATTACAGAGGTTAGTTAATAAATACTAGTTTTAATTTTACACTAAAGACATTTTAACTAATTCTGACAAATAGATGCCATCACAAATTTTAACAGCATCATTGTCTTCATCACTACAGACTGTACAGTTGACTCTTACCTGTGTAGCTGATGGCATTTGACATTATATACAAACCGGATTCCAAAAAAGTTGGGACACTGAACAAACTGAATAAAAACTGAATGCAATGATGTGGAAATGGCAAATGTCAATATTTTATTCATAATAGAACATAGATGACAGATCAAAAGTTTAATCTGAGT